>JAZGTI010005224.1:0-25935 GCA_036877585.1 Botia kubotai | reverse complement strand
TTAAATTCCAACTCCCTATGGTATGAAAGGAAGCCAGTTCCTACATTCAGAATTTTGCAAAGCCCTGCTAAAACACGGGAACATGGACATTTACAATGAGAAGAAGCAGTATTGATATTTTGGCTCGAGTTCTACATTTTACACAACACTAAAGTTTAAGCCCCTGGCCATGGAGAGTACTTGGCAGAGAAAAACCACTTACAATGATTATGCCCAGCACAGCAGCTAGTATAAGTGAGAGAGAGAGTATCTGTACTGCTCACAAATATACAAGGTAGCAACTGTTACTAAGGGGGGTACAAATAAACACAGAGCAGAGCAAGAGCAAGCAGAGCAAGTAAGACAGTAGAGGAAAAAGCACAACAGAGAGGGCAAGAGAGAGAGGGAGCGAGAGAGAAAGAGAGAGAGTAAGCAAGAGGCGGGGCAGGAAGAATAGGCTCTTTGTGCTCAGTGAGTTTGAATAATGAATTGTGACTGTGTGGAGGTTATCTGAGGGCACTCTCTATAGCCGGAGACCTTGGCTTGCCAGCATTGTGTATGCAGCCTGGTCGACCATTGCATGCTTACATAAATAAGTTAGATACTTCTGTGAACACCCTCTTCCTCTGAGTGCTGCTGATGGGTTTTTTGTGGCAAACAGAACAGGCAGTAACTCAGTATGAGAAGTCTGTAATTCAGGTCACCGTGAGATGTGTGCTTTTTATAAAACAATCTCATACGGGCTATTAAAGTGAGAGGTGGATAGAGGGAGGAAGAGACTGTTTTTTGTGTTTTGGCTGCATATTACAGAGGAAGGAGAACCGTGTGTGTGTATGTGTGACTGTGAGGTATTTTCACCATTGCAATACCATTGTCTCTGTGTGTTAATCTTGAGTTCTGTCCAGTAGTATCTTTGAGTGGAGCATGTATTCTTTCCAGTCAGTTTCCAAACTGTACGCTGCCTTTATCAAGGAAAGTTTTTAAAGTTCACTGAAGGAAATTGTGACTCCATAAAAAAGAAAAATTGGATTGAGATTTCCTCCAAGCACTTAAAATGAATACTGCAGTAAACACAATGTTGACAGGGATTTTGCCCTTTAGCTCAGCAGTGGCGGAGGACAGGGCCGATGTAGGCGAGAACCCAAAACAAATTCAGCTTAATTTAATTTGATACTTAGGTTTACAGAGGACTATTAATGACTGCCCAGAGGAAGCATTTAGATTCATGGGGTTAATTATTAAAAGACTTAATCAATGGGGGAATTAAAATAACTTACTTTAGCACTGTCTCTAGCTTTTGTCTTGTTTGTTGATTGCAGGGGTAATCGGAAAAGTAGAAGGACAAAATAAAGAACTCTGGTTTTATTAAATTGTTTTTGACATTTACCTGATGAAAATACAGTTTTTGACATGTTTTATACAAGAACCACCTAAATATGGTCTGTTCCTCACACAAAGCTATTGTATGACTTTAGAATGACATGAAATGTTGTGCACAAGTCATACAGTAAAACACAAGAACAATTCCTAATAAATGACACATTTTTTTGGTGTCTTTCAAAACATAATGATTATGTCCTAAGACAAACCTCTGGACAAGCCACTTTCCTGAAGAAAACGGTGTTTCACACTCCTCAGTGTGAAATGCATAGTTTTAAAGAGATTATTTTAATCACATAGATTTGTGCCCTGTTTAAAAAGGTGCGAGAGTGAAAGAGCCATTGTGAATTGAGCACAGCTCAGATTTATGATACAGAGATGGATGGGAATGAGATATTGAACTGTCCACTGTAGGCCACAGGAGTGTAGAGTACTAAATTAGAACAGTGCTGAGCATGAATTCTTTATGAGCTCATCATGTGGAAAAGAGAACAAAGGTTTGTGTAAGACACACACGTGCACGCACAGATTTATAATGACCACACAGTCTAATAAACACTACGCTCACACACAAAACATTACTCAAACACTTTTGCCCTGCTGTCACTCAAAGGTTGATCATATTACTTGTAACCAGATAATTGCTAAAGAGTAAAGTGGCAGATGTTTGATTAGCCAGAACACAACACCTAGAAATTAGGTGCTTAACCTTTTAAGGACAAATATTAATCTTTCCTTCATTAGTTGTAAGGGGGCTAATGTTAAAATGCTAAACAGCTATTCTGATTACAGTAAGCCAATGTATAACAGTCTAGGTATCACGCACACCAAAAATAAAACAAACAGTCCCATTTATAGAAACTATTTAGGGATTAGCTCACAGTCTAAATACACAACATAAGGTCTGAGTGGATATTAGCAGAGATACCACAGAGGTACTACATACGGTTGCTTTGAATGGACACCGAAAAACATGCTGGTCTGGAAAACTACTAAAAAATAAGGCAGGTGTGGCCTTAAATTCATTTATCGTGTCCGGAAATGTACTTATTATTTGCTCTCAGTGAAAATATTCAGAGTGTAAATATTCATTCTTAGCAAATTACCAACTCCCGATTGAATTCACTTTTAAAGTAAATCTGTAGAACAGAATTCTAGTAAGAAAAGACTGCAGATTTTAAAAGCTGCATTTTAAACTAAATGATGCTTCACAAACAACATCCTTTTGTGCAGACCTTAGATTAGATTTTCTATTTGTATAATAATGGTGAAGGGTGAGAGGCAGAATGCTGATTTGGTCTTAAATCTGCATTTGTAACATGTGGCTATTATCAAAGAACCTATTTACTTCTAACATGTTATTGTTATGAAAAAACTTCTGGGTATTCATTTCAAAACTGATAAAGTAAACAGAAAAAATTACGTTTTAAAGCACCATTAACCATTCGGGCTGCTGCCTCACACATCACTCTTATCTAGATCCTAGTTTCCAGTTCAATAACTTTTTTAAGATCGTGATTGTGAGTCATTTTAACTGTTTTTTGGATTATTAGCCCATCACACTGTTTCTTGATTTTATCTTCTGTAAACCTCTATCTAAGTTCTGTAAACCTCTAAGTTCTGTAAACCTCTATCTAAGGGTGGGTAAACCCACAGAGGTGAAACAATGCCCTCTTTTGTTGTGTTAAAAGATTATTGCGTTCAGTAGGTCGGCATGTCTGTACTCTACCAGCTTTAACACATAAACACGTCTCTGAGGTAAACATATTTTGAACTCTCCAGAGTCCACTTTTACAAGGTCACACATAGAAAAATGATAAAATAGTGTTCCTGTAGCTCAGTTGGTAGAGCATTGCGTTAGCAGCGCAGTGGTTCTGGGTTTGATTCCCAGGGGAGCACACATACTGACAAAATGTATAACTTGTATGTACTCTAAGTTGCTTTGGATAAAAGTATCTGCCAAATGCATAAATGTAAATATCACTAAATAGAGTCAATCACAACCCATATTGATTCAGTGATTTGACTTTTTTTGGAGTGAAACAGGAAACACCATCTCAAAAGGCTTCAGTATTTCCATTTTGGAGAAGAATTGAAGTGAATTGTTGCTGAAGATGAAATGGATTTATCTTTGCAGGACCTATTCCTGCCTTTCCCATTTACGGTCTTATCCTAAAAGCTTTGGTCTGTACTTTGAGGCCGCATTCCAAAAATATCCTAGAACATACATTTAGTGGCGATGTGGAAGTGATTTGATATTTGGTCGTTGGAGGAGGTGTGCAGTTTAGAAGCCAAAATGGCTGATCACCCATCAAAAAATATGCACTGTGACAAACACGTTCCTTTATAGACAAAATAATTATCCCTCAAAATGCCTGGGATAAAAATCTCAAAGAGTTTCTTCTATTTGTCTTTTGTTTGTTAAAAGCTCAAATGAATGATATACTAATGAATGATAGATCAATAAATCAATAGTAGACAGTCTGACACGCACCCTAATAATCCAACATTCTCAATCTTCCAAAGCACATACATATAATGGGATATTTAGAAACAACTTCAAACTCTCCATATGTAGCTGAATGAGTGACCAGAAGTGACCTTGGGAAAAGGTCACTGAAGCTTCAGGCTAAGTGAACAGTGAGTGCAGAAAATCGATCTTAGTGGCACGAGGGATCAATATTTGTAACACAACGCTGAAATTCACAGAGTTACAGAGGTGGGGTAGGAGAAAGAGAGATAAAGATAGAGACAGAAAGGGGGACACGTCACACACACCTGCAATCTGCAGTATTTAATGCATTGGGCAGACCCTCAAATCACCACAGTTAGGCTGCTATAAGAGACAGCCAAAGCCTGTGACGCACAAGACCTGAGACTGAAACAAATGTGTCATGGCTTACAGTCAAAACACTCTCCTCCCATCGGCTGAATGTCATCTTTTCTTTCCAGTAAACAGTCAGTCATTGATAGAAGAGCTCTAAAATGAGATCAGGGAAATTAGGGCTCCATAGACTAAATTTGGCACCTTCTATAAATAGGGCACAAAACAAGGCCTGAAACTTTTACAAAAGGTTTTTTTCTGTACAAATGGTTGGTGAAGGGCTTGACCTTTAGAAAATGTTGTCCACTTTGCTAAAGCTTTTAGCACAATAAATTTTAGACCAAATGTTGAAGCAAAGATTTCTTTGGATAAATATGATTTTGATGGATGTCTTTTAGTACGGTGACAATCCTTCTATTCTCCCGCGGATTGTTAAATTTTAGCAAGAGATTTGTAGTCATAAAATAATCCACAGCAGGAAATGGATCTATATTTCTAGCGGCTGGCATTTAAAAACCAGGCAGCGGTTTAAGGCTGTTAATCATAACTGACCTTGACCTTCAAACCTACATTGATCAGAACATCTAGAGGTGGAATAAAGACTCGTTCACTGTCTGAGGAAAAAGCCTCAGTGAGGAGTCAGTCGCATTCATTGGCTCTGACAATGGAGGAATAAAAGGAGAGCTCTCATTAAAGCTCATCACATAGCAAATCTTTGTCACGTTCATGTCCGGAATGGAGCTGAATAAAATTAATGAGCAGACTGAGTGTAACAGACGTATCTAGAAACTGGGGGGAAATAAAACAACCATGATGGAGCAAAAACATCTTGCATGATTGGCAGATTCTTTGAATATGGCACACTTTGTTTGTTCCATGATGAGGCCATCAGGACAAAATCCAAAATGTTTAGTTTTTGTTGAAAACTATTTGTTCAATAAACTATTATCTAGAATAAGATTAACTCAGCACAACCAGCTGCTACTTTTAAACTCATCAAACTCATCTGGTACAGATTGATATCTTTTGGTCACATTTGGAACCCAGTTACTTGGTTTGTCTGCCATATACTGCCAATATTTCATATATGCATGATAGCAAAAATTGGCACTCTTATATAAAATCCAAAATCTGGTTGACGATCCGGTAAAAAATAAAGCATCTCTTTCACTCACACTTTGTTAATAGTTCCAAGCCCTATTTAATACCCTTTTATGGAAAGAGTTGATTATGTCACAAGGGTGGGGCGTAAAAGAGATTACAAATAGGGAATAAGACAGAGAGGGAGAGAGAGAGAGAGAGAGAGAGAGAGAGAGAGAGAGAGAAAGAGTGATCTCCAAATCACTCAGCAGCAGAATTGAAATGTGTGCTCAGCAAGGCTATTCTTAGTGTGAGGAAATGGGCAAAACTCAAGCTGGAACACGGCAGACAACAGAAAAAAATGATACGCTCTAATCTGCCATTACAATGCAGCTGATTACTTTTTAAATGGAGATGACTCTATCTCTCCTTCTGTCTCAGTTCTGTCTCTGATGCATGGAAAGACAATTGCGTTTAATGCTACATTTGTTGCGCCAGTATTCCTGGCTTACTGCTGCATTGCATATGCCCTGTGGAAGGCAATATATGAGTATGAATAACAGATGCTAGGGCATGTAGCAGCTGTGTTGGCTGCAGTAATATGAGAACAGCATTGCATAAGCATCTAATGAGAAAATGGATCCCAGAATTCTTTTACTGGGATTGATCTATTTTAGTGTGTTAAAATTCATATTCTTGCATAACAACTATGGAATGTATTTTATTGCTCCGCACTATTGAATGTAAATGAAGATATATAGAAGCATACTTCTATTTATTATTACAGGGAAAAAAAACTTATGCATAACATAAGTGCAATAAACAGGCCTTGCAAACACAGTAAATCTATCTACATTTAATTAAGTGTTATTCAATGCCAGTGGAAGGTGCTTGATGGAATTAAACAGAAAAGCAATTGCGTAAAAATGTTGCATCATTTCTTTCCATTGCAGAACACAGTGACTGTGTCTGTTCAGTTATTTATGAAACAGGTGTTTGCACGAGACCTACATAAACTAAAGTTAGAAGACTGCAAATGGTTCTCAAATGTTGAAAATGTTCAGAACACCAAAATTTAAAAGTTAAACTCTGCCATTTTCTTAAATCACAGTGTGCAAGTTATAATATACAGTGAGAAGTTCATTGCTCTTTTTAAAGCACATCTTATATTTAATTACTGAGGAAATTCAAGCTGAATCTTTGGAAATGAATTAAATAAAGTTGATGTGACAGAAGTTACTGTGGCTTGTTAATAATATTGAAAAGGTTTTCTTTACTGTTACTGTTTCTTTACAGTATATTATATACACACATAATGTACTGTTTTGGTTTCAGTGTGGATTATATCACTGCTCCAGGCTTTTCTTCATTGACAAACATTCTGAGCATTGATTGGTGTGTCTCAGGCTAGCACAGGCAGTCATGACATTTATTCTGTACCTCTCACAAGGATATAGGTCTTAATTACTCTAAAAATAGACACAGCAGCAGCCAGGGTGACAGTTATAACATACTCGCTCACTTCTCCCCAAAATATCCCAGATGCCTTCCTCCCTCAAAACCTTTCTCTGTCTCTCTCTCACTATTTTTCAACAAAGTCAACAAAGACTTACTGGCTATAAGGATTACAACGCTGGCAAAACAAAGGCAGGTTATGCCATGCTGATACGTAGCTAGCTTTTCTAAGACAGTGTGACTGTTTATGCTAAATATTGTTTCGTGTTTTGATTATTTAAAAGAAATGGGACCTCTGTGCAATGTGTTATGTAAATCAACAAAGACATTGCAATGTATGTTTTCTTGTCAATGTTCCCTCAAATGATGCTCACAATAAAATGTGCTTGTGCATCCTTCTCTTGCTATGGTTACCTCCTCCTCAAGACATTTTCTGTTTGTGAGTACCTAAACACTGCCAAATAAAGATACATGCTTTTCCAATACTTATTTTGGAATGCCTTCATTTTATCTTTTGGTAAAATCTTTTGGTAGATCTCATCTATCTCACTTATGCACAGTATACCTGGTTAAGCTGAGGCGTGGGAACAGCTTTCAGTGAGGATATTGGAGCACTTGAAGAACTCTCTCTCTCTCTCTCTCTCTCACTCATTATTTGTCCTTAGTTAAGAAATGTTGTCAAAGTGAGGCCCCATATGCATCATGCTAAAGCACCAGAGACCCAGAGGAACCTGTAAATTCATTTTCAATACTCTTTTTCCACCAGCCGATTGTTGTTATGTTATTTAAAAGGTTCCCCATCCTGAGCCAGTTAATTTCCCCCAGTTTTCTCACCGAATCTGTGCTCACTGACAACTCACAGAACACAAGTGCTCATAATAGCACAGCGCACTTAGTGGGTGTGAAAACTCACTCTGTCCTCAAGTTCTCGCCTTTTTGCTCCCTCTTGACACCATAATGTCAGAAAGGCTTTGTAAGGTCCCACTAAAGAGCTGTTTCACATGCTGTCTGCTCTATTCTCGAACCCTTTCCACAGCTGGGGAATACGGTCCATGTGTTTGATTTGGCCAACAACACTTCTCTGTTGGAATGCTGAGCCAAAGGGGAGTCCATTGGTCACATGTGTGTGCTCTGTGATTCTTTGCATGCTGGGTCTTAAAACACTGGAGTATAGCTCTTAGCATTGGCTTGGACCAGGCTTTGACGTATTTCAGCTTTGTTTTTTGCTACAAAGAGCTGTTTTAACTTTTTTATTAAGAGGCCCAGTGAAGTGTGTGTGCTTCAGTGTTCATGAGCCAGTATACTGTAACACCCTACGGGGGGAATTCACCAAGAATGAATTGCGCCTGCCGAAAGTGTGCATTATTTATATGCGCCTGTCTGTGCTGTTTTAGCACTCCATTCACTAAAAGAATTATGCAAATCAGGTAACGGCACAAACGTTGCAGACTAGTACGATCTAGTATACTTTACTGATACTGTACAGCTTTATTCCTGTACTGTGAATCGGACACCTGAATTGGCTCTATCAAATGCTTAAAGTGCGCTTGACTACACTGCAGATATAGATACACAGCCAGTAATAATGGTCTTTGTCCTCATTTGATTATCATTTAATGATATTTAAACGACGGTTGTGTACATTTCCTTCCATTGAGCATAAGAAAACGTACACAACCATCTGTTCTTAAAATAACTCTGTTTACTGTCTGTTTTCTGTTGGTGGTAATATAGTGTGATGTTAATTGTGACAAGCATGCAGATTTTTGTAAATACAGCAAATCTGTAATTTACACATAAAAGAGGTGTATAGATTGATGTGGTTAGTAAATAAGAAACAGGTTTAGTAAATTCATCCCCAAGTGCCTTCTGTTTTACATGTATATCAAATAGTGATTGTGTGCATAGCGTGAAAGATTTAAAGGGATAGTTCACCCGAAAATGAACATTTGCTTTTCACTTACTCAGGCCATCCAAGGAGTGGGTGACTTTTCTCTTCCATAGAACAGTAAAGATTTTTAGCTGAAACCGTTGCAATGTCTATACACCGTTATAAAGCAGATATAGGCAACACAAAATGAATCCCTGCAGCTCCTAACATATATACTGATATATTGACGTCTTATAAAGTAAATTAACAGCAAATTTCATTTTCAGATGAACTATCTAATCTTGACAGATCTAATGTCAAGAGGTTTGTGTGGGACCGGTTTAGGAAATCTATAAATTTATAAGCTTGTATGTGAACAACGGAAGTCTGTTAGATGTCCACACTAATATTGTGAAACAAACCTCTTAGTGTGTGTGCAGGTAATATTCTTAGAACAACAAATGCAGCTGTAAAGCCTTTTTGTTATAATGTCAAAACTGTCCACGGTTGTTTTCCAGCTATAAATATCTTTTCAAATGCCTCTGTCAGTATTCTGTTGTAAGCACAAACAGCAATGCACCTTGTATGGTATTATTACCATAAACTGTGACCGTGAAAACGCATTTTTGCACAAATCCCTGATGTCACACCTGAATAGCAAACAATGCCGAGACATGTTAAATTACCCAGATGGGCCAAAAGAAAATGCTGAATGCCAAAAATGTTGCAGACAGTGAACATATTACTCATCTGACCATGCTTTAAAAGCACAGGCTATCTGATTTGAAACTGTAACTGCAGCACAAATATGCAAGCTGGCAAAACCTAATAGCATGTTCTGGAATGAGAGCCAAACCATTTTCATCCTGCTGAAAAATGCATGCGAATTCTTATCATATCTGGCAAAAGAATAAGGGTTCATTGTTCAAGGTGGATTCTTTTTCTTTGTTTTTTTTTCTAGTGCTTATGTTTATGTGAATTTAGTTAGTGATTATAATTCTGTTGGTGGGTGGATGTTCTGTTTATGTAATGACAATCTGAAAGATCTCAAAATAATTCAAAGCAAGGAAAAACTGTGATAATGAATCTATTCCAGGTATGATAACAAGGGGTACTGAATGGGTGCCTTATAAACACCCATGCTCCTATCCCAAATGTATATACAGACAAAGCTAGAGCGAGCCATGTTTAGGTGAAATCCCTGCAAAATGTAAACGCTGTGGTACTATCGAAACATTGCTCATTGTTTTTTTGAAAACATAATATGAACAAGCATCACTACCAGTCGAACATTTGGCATGAGTGTGGGCGGGGCTAACTGATTATTAACCAATAGCAAACGCCGAGTTATTTTTTCAGTTTTATTCGTTGATGCCAGTGGTGCGGAAATTACACTTCTCTTTCATCTCGCAGCTAATCAGTCGAGTGAACATCTTTGATCATCAGCTTACCAACTTCCATTATGCCTTGGTCGAGAGAGACTCGGTCCTGATGTGGTAATATAGCTCTTAATATATGCAGTATGTTAGAATAAATCCAGGTAATTCCAGTCTGCGCTTGGCCTGTTAGACAGTAGCAGGTCTGATTAATGCTCAGAACAGGTCCTTGGTGTCTGAGAGATGGCCGCTCGGTTTAATTCTGGGCCCCAGGCTCAGACAATGATAAGTGTCTACAGGAAATCATTCAACTTATGTGCTTTAAAATAGTAGGTGGCTAATGACTATTTTAAGACACCGATGCACAAGGGGCATTCAGCATTTACAAGGTGAAGAAAGAACATTACCATATTAAACATGTAAAATATGACTCCCATGGGGTGCAGTCTGGCAAACCATCAGGGAAAATTAAACATGCAGTCGGTATAATAAAAAAGAAGCCCGATCAAACAAGCCAAAGCTTTGAGTATTCATTACCTCTCACCCTGTTCAGTACAGTTTCTTCTACTGTAATGTTCTAAAAGCATTTTTGTGAGGAGAGTTCTTGCCAAAACAACCTAGTCATTTGCGAGTATGTCAAGAGGGCAAACTTTAGGTCCTTTGTATCACCAGCCAGCCAGTCTAATTAGCATGTGAGGACATAATTTTCCAGCATTTTCAATCATGTCCCTCTTACAATCCTCCACAGACCCTCACCAAGTCCTTAATCAACACCAAACCAGAAATGTGTTCCTTAACCCTTAACATCCTGGATATAAATTAGCTCTGATTTAACCATTATTTGAAAAGGCCATTACATCATACACACAAATTATTTTAAAACCGTAACTTTAGTTTTAAAGAAATTATCATTGCGTACACAGTGGGGAATGCAGACCCCGGTTGGAAGTCACTGATGTAAACCAGTAAAAACTAGCAAGGAAAGGTAGCAAAACAATTAATAAGTATCTGAAACATGGACAGTGAAGTAATCACATTCTAATGTGTGTTTTCATGGTGGTGTCTAGAGAAAACACAAAAGATTAGTTCATTTTTGCATGACTAATTTGATCAAACTCAACTTTACCTGACAAAGAATAAAGTCTTGAAAGCATGAACAAGAAGAGACTATTTGATTTAACATCAGTTACAGAGTCCATTGGTATTCACACAAACACATATGGCCATTAACAACGGCAGCAACAGACTCATCACAGAGTCCTCACAGAGTCAAGCCCAAGTATCCCTGAGGACCATTGCGCAGACATCACGGTTATTCAATATCTTGTCTTTAGCGCTCTCTCACACACCAGCTCAAGGCCCTGCTAAAACAATCAAGCATGTGATGTAGGTTTTGTCAGACGCAGAGAGGAGCTTCATTCCCACAGTTCTAATGCTTTAATAGTGATTCAGTGTAAGTCAAATACCTCCCCTAGTCTGTATTACACACACACTCCTTTGAAAGCCACAGTGGTTTGGCTCACTGTGGCCTTTTTCCACTCTTGTTAAATCTTATATTAAGCCTCCTTGTTTTCACCAAATACGAAGAATAATTTAGTGGAGCCAGCCTCTTAAAACAATTTTAACCAAAGCTTGAGGAAAAACAGCTTCTTGGAGAGATACAGTATATGTGCTGTTTCATTCCCACTGACACTCATTTTGTTGGTACAGTAGGTGTGTAAAAAATTTAAAGGGCAGCCAACACCACTGGGGCCTGTTACTCCGGGAGATATTCTTAAAAACATCCAGGAAAAGCCAACATATATGATTACACAGCATATTAGACCTTCATTACATCTGAACAGATTCCTAAGGGATTATACTGTGGTGTTATATAATCAAGAATTTGCCTTGAAGCACAGACCTGGGTAACATTATCATGCTTGGTTAGGGAGTTTTATACTGCAAAAGTTGATAAATACCCAATGAGATTACCCCAGAGCTCTGAAGTGGTAGGACTTCCTCTTTGAGTGGGACCACATTTACACTAAATAGTGTATGACCAAAACGGCTGTATGAAGCCATTTAGCAGATGCCTTTATATAAACTAACCTGGGGTTAAGTGCCTTGCTCAAGGGCACAATGATGATAGTTTATGGATCGCCCTTCAAGGGTTCAAGTCTATAACCTTTCAGTTACTGGCCCGTATATTTAACTACTATAGCACAGCACCTCAATGTATGCTATAAATGTAGATCCTACTACAAGCTTTTCCAACCTGAGCATCGGTGCTCAAGGTTTATATCCAGCCTCTGAATACCATCAGCCTACACTGTAAAAAGTAAGATGTTCTTTAAACAATGGCACCCTTTAATATGCTTTTTCAGTGGAACTTTATAAATAAAGGTGCTTTTTCTTAATAAACTGTGCTTCACCCAAAAGTTCACCCAAAAACTAAAAATGATCCCACAATATAATAACCCTCATCGATATGCCTGATATCCATGTAAAGAAACAGATTAGAGCTCTAAATTCAAATATAGCAGCATGTTGATAACTTTAAACCTCATTGGTTCTCATGTATCTTGTGATTAATTGTCATATGCATGTTTTTTCAAAGCTGGGAAAAGCCAGGACATTATTCAACATAACTCTGATTGTGTTCGGCCAAAATTATTAGGTCATAAACTTTACCTGACACACTGTTCAACCTTCTCTTAAAATAACATTCACACTATTGTGGGAATCCACTGACAGACAGAAGTTTAAAGTGGTATGCAGTGTTAAAATTCTTCAGTACTAGAACAGTCAAAAACATGCAAAGAAACCAATACAAACCTACACACTCATCACAGGGGCCTTTAAGCTGGAATAAACTGTCTCTGCTACAATATCAGATAGTATTCTCAATTTTAGGCACAACCAGTTATGCAACACAATGAAAGTCATCAGTGATTTAATAATTGTAGCGCTAAGAATTGAGCTGAATATATGAGGTGTGTGTTTGCAATAGAAAGTTTGCCATAAAAATCCATTTTGGGGAATGAGTAATGTGTTACAATATTGTATTAAAAGTAACAAATGTTGTTGCATAATTCATTTGTATGCAAAATAACACATTAACTTGCGTGACCAAATTTTATTTTGTCCTATACCACTAGAGTGTACAATATTGTTTCTCATTTACCGGCAGTAGTTCAAGTTTTTGAAATATAATTCTTGCAGTTGGCTAAAATGAAAATTACATCATGTTTTCAATGTCATTGATAAACCTCTTTTATGTGTCCGTATTAAAAAAAGTAATGAAGCAAAATGTAATGTTATTTAATAAAAAAAAAACTTGAATATTATGTTGTGCCTTTAACAGGTAAATTATAACTAATTATGTACTTGTTAGCAGTTACATATTCCCCACCACACTTCCTACTTTTTAGAATCTCATTAAAACTCAAATTCCACCTTGTGGCTTCATAACCTTTGGCCAAATAGGACGTTTCATTGCATTACATCAGTTATACCTTTTGATTTTCCGCCAAACAGGTTATTGATAGTTCTGCAGGGGAGTGAGATGGATGCTTTCGAACTGCAGGGAGCACAGGGTGAGTCCAACTGACTGTTTGAACGTCACACACACACAATATGTCATAGATCAGAGACCGCCTACCTCTAGGGGACTTCCTGCAGAGAAAGGAGAGGAAATATGTCCCCTGATAAAGGGGTTTTTCAGAACAGCATTGACACACTTTCGTTCTCACACATTCTGTAGGTGTCTGCTTGTGGCCTCTCCTTTCTCATCCCCCCACAGATGGTAGACACCCAGATGCTGATTAACCTGATCCAAGGGGTGTCTTATAAACTGCCTGACCTGCCACAGAGGTCTTCAGAAGAAGCTAGCAGAACCTGTAGCTGAGGGGGTCATTTTGTTTTAAGAAGTGTTGATGATCGTTTGCTCATTTGCAGTTCAAAACTAAAGTAAATGATAACATCGCAATTGTGTCTGATTAGTTCCCAATACAATTACGATTATGTCCACAAATCTTTTGAACTATAATTTCAATAGCAGACAGATTTTTTAAAAGAATTTTTGGAGAAACATTTGAATGTATAAAAATGACATTTGCTTTAACAGAAATATAACACAGGGCTAAAAATAAAATGTTCCTTTGGTTCTTTTCATTACTAGCAGGAGTAACTGCAGTTTAATATTAGCTTTCAACTGAGAATGATGTTTGCTGTTCTGAGAGCTGTGTTTGCTACAATCACCACGTTACACTGTTTGGCATCAGGATATTATCTCAGCGTCTTACACCTCTTATTTTATTACACGTGAGAAAATGCCACGAAAGACTGATGAAATATGACACATAACGAGGTGAGGGAAAGACGATGAAGATCTAAACTTAGCAGAAATCTGCTATTATTGAAGAGATGAAGAAATCAAATGTGACATCATTCTCCTCATAGAGACAGTGTTCACACGCCACACATAGAAAGGTGGGTATGGAATGCATGACACATGTTCACAATATTTTACAGGAAATTCTGCTTATCATGTTGACTCACTTTTCTCTGTGGAACACATATAGTGAATGAATAAAGAATATCTGAGGACTGGGGCTGCCAATCCTTAAAGAAAAGCACCATAAAAGGATCATAAAAGTTCACATGACTCATATCTTCTGAAAGTCATGCTTAAGTTTTGCTCTTTTTCTCACACAAAGCTATTATGTAATGTGATCTATCATTCCAGACATCATTTCCAGGATATTATTCAAAGTACGAAAAATACTTGCGTTTGATGGAAGAAACACAGTCATACAGGCTGAATTTTTGGATGAATTACTCTGGGTGAAGAAACATGAAAATCACCTACACCTACTGCCAGGGCTTCTTTTCTCAAATGCTGTTAAGAAGGAACATCCCTCAGAGAATTCAGAGTTGGGGGACAGTAGCATAGCGTCTGGGACTCTGCCACATGCACTGAGGCAGTGATATAATTGCACATGGCAGATCCAGGACATTTTCCTGCTATCATAAAAGAGCTTTGAATGATATTGATCCTGCTGTGTTCTTTTACTCTTCTCTCTCTCTCAACAGCAGTTACTGAAGCGTACAGAGAACAGAGCACCATGGGAACCGACAGTCTACAATGAGGAGCAGAGATGTCCATCCCTCTCTGTCCTTGGACTGTTATTATTGCTGTTTTGGTCATGACATGACATGAGTCGTGCCATATTGGTACTCTCTCAAGTTGAAGAGCGCTTGGCCATTTTGTGGCACAATCCTTTAGCAAACAGCTCTCGAGAGATAAAACACAGTTTGAACCCAGAATTGGGATCTAGAATCTTACTGGTTCAGATAAACAATGACATTGTGACAATGACAAACACTGTGGTCCTAATCTTAGCTTTAAAAACATATTTTATCATCCAAATTAATTTAGTTTGGTGTCTTTATGGCATCGCAAGCTCTGCTGGATCTAGCTGTGCAATGAGATGAAACAGCATCATATTGCAAGGAGCAGTTAAGTGCCTCAAGTGTAAACAGCTTTGCTGAATGCAATAGGAGTGACAGTGACCTAATTTTGTTTACATTTGCATTTGAGTGGTTGTATCCCCAGCCTCTGATATTACTGGTTCTGTGTTTTTCAGGGGTTTTTTGGCCTAAACTGTCATTTCTACTGTCTTCGACAGAAACACTCGGAACAGTTCCAGATGGAGGTTTGGATTTGGAAATGGGGTATCTGTCTCTTCTGAGGTCACCATAAGCCTCCTGTCACTGCTGCTGAAGCCTGACAGCTAATTATGGTTACGCAATCAGTGTGGCGCAGCATTGCTGCTAGTGCACAAGAGCATTGTAACTATAAATCTCTCACAGGAAATGTCCTTGGCTTTAACATTCACAGCACAAAGTCTCAAAATCTGCAGAGATTTCATAAAGAGTTTGTTTTACATCAAAAATATTGATTATTTCACAGTGAGAAGCAGGACATACAGTTGAAGCCCTTCCATGAATGTAGGAGACTCTACTACACATCCAAGCTTCAGTATTTGTTCAATCGAAACCATGGCATTTGGTTGCAGTTCGGCATGAAGAGTTGTGTATCTCTGGAGACAGACTTGCAAGAAGGAAGATCTGATGGGGAGTTTTTTCCTGCCTCTCTCGCTCCCTCTCTCTCCTTCTCTGTTCCCTCACTTCCTCCAGGGTTTCTGTCAATTACTCAGACATTTAATCACCCCTCTGCTGCATAGACGTGTCCTTACATTACACGAAGTGCTGGCTGGCAAAGTCAGCTATAAATAACCCACCACTGGTTGCTAAGGGCCATAACAGCACAGCTCACTGGCTCTGGGCATTTAGAGGGGCAGAGTTACACTCAAAATCTAGAACACAAGCACTACATTTATCGTTGTCGTCCCATCTAAATCCTGTCAGTAAATATCAATAAAGTTGCCATTCAGATCTTTTGGAAATATTGGTATGGGCTTTTGGAGAAGCAAACAATCTCTGATTTGTTTCAGAGGCTTGTAATGGACTCAAGACCAGCTCGCTTTAACTGTAGGAATGTTGTGGATATTAAACATGTTTCAAACAACCTTAAAATGTCACAAGGTCACACGTTTTTATTTAAAGTGACCTACAAACAAAGAGCAGTAGTGCAATTGTTGAACCAACAGTACTTACATTACTCACAGTCAACAATACTCACAATGAGTCAACAATACTAATAGTACTGCAACGAGCCAACAATACTCACGGTATTGCAACGACCCAACTAAACTCGCCACAACTACTTGTTTGCT
The DNA here is from genome assembly GCA_036877585.1 of Botia kubotai. NCBI lineage: Eukaryota > Metazoa > Chordata > Actinopteri > Cypriniformes > Botiidae > Botia > Botia kubotai. The sequence goes on along the minus strand of JAZGTI010005224.1, from coordinate 9,189 downwards.
ATTAACACTTGAATGTGGAATACTTAAAAGCTTTGTATAACCTGAGTGACTGGTGAGTTCTTGTGAGTAAAAGAAACCAACAGCAGTCAATTTACTTAAACTAATTTACAATTTACTTGACAAAGATGAACAAAAAACATGGGGTGGCATTATTCCCTGCTTTTGAACTCCCCCAAACCTATGCCTATACCTCCCCCTGTCCTTTACATGCGAGTTTGTCTCTCTGCTGCGCTGTTTTTAGTCACAGGTTTATTGTAGAGATTAACACAGGGGGGGAGAGCATCTCTCGGCTGGCAGGATGGAACAGGGAATGGCCTGGATCCAGAGCTCCATCCACCATGCCCTTCTCATTTACAAGAGCATAAGAGAATGTATTAATAAAGAGAAACAACAGCCCAGAGAGCACTGGCAGGAGAACGGACACAACACATAATTAGCTCTAAATGTAAAAATATTAATAACAACCAGATAGAGATGTTACAGTAGCCTGCAGTGGCACAAGTCTTGTTCATTAAAATAAAATTACACTTACTGAAAAACTTGCCTTCCTTTATGATATTCATTAAAGCCAAAGTATATTTCAGCTGCAATCTGCATAAAGCTAAAGATGACAATAGCGCAACACACCACAGTGTCTATTGCAACCATGCTGCTTAAAGTACCGCACACTTAACAGATATAAAGCAGTGCGTCGTTCCTCTGTTACCTAAATTAGAATGAATAAATTCTGTTTTAGCTTCTATATATTTCAAGGTAAGCAATATATGAGAACGCCAGAGACCACAGAGATTCTGCTGATGCTGGTACAAACACCAGCTGCTACGCTCACCAGAGAAACAACTCAGCATAGACAAAAGAATCTTATAATACCAAAGTGTATGTACTGGAGAAGCAATCTAGGTCTAGGGCATAGCAGCTTTTATATCTGCACATGTCAGTAAGTGCAATGGATTCTGGGAACTCGGCCAGTCGAAGTTCTGCGGCTAACCCACTGCGCAATCAGAGGCAGATCTTTTATACAACGGCCAAAATAACAAGCAGCAGTCACAATGCATCTGCTGTGCTTGGGTGTGTTTGCGCAGAGCAAGACGCAGGAACAATGTAGAATAAAAAAAAACGTAGCATAAATTGATGATTTTACAGCAAAACATAAAATTGGTGGGTGGGATATTCACAAACATTCATAAATGTGTTGCTTGTAATGACAATGATTTCTGCTCTCACTGTGTGTGTGCATTTTTGTTGGTAAACACTTCTAATGTTTTCGACACAGCTAAAAGCGGAGGCTGACCGCATTTTGTACTGCAAGGTTTCCCCGCCTATCCATTTGATTTCTGTAAAGGAAACATGCATGCTGCCCAAACCACTGTGTGATATATGAGCCATTAACCAGTTTGTCCAAAGGAAACATCGGCATAGTGATTTACACACAGTGTTAAAGCTACAGTGGCCTTCAGTTCATTTCAGCAATATGTATTACATATTTACACAGCCGACAGGTTCAAATGAGAATCATTCATTTTTAAACAAGTCTCACTGCATGTACGACTTACAAATAAATACAAGCCAAGCATGTGTTATCACAAGCTGCTTGGCAATGCAAATTTGATTGCTTTTTTTACTTCTAGCAGCCCATTTTTTTTTCTAAAGCCAAAACTAAAAATACAAATTTAAAAAAAGCCAGAATGATCAATCGTTCAACCACAAGGAAATGAATTCTCATTGGCTGACGGTGGCTTTGCATGGCTTTACACACACTGTGTGTTTTCATGACAAGTGTTTCTCTATTCATTAATGCTAATGAGGACCGACATGAAGATTAACACACCAGCCCCAGGGCTTTGGATGAGAATCAAAGCCTTAACCCCAGAAACAACACCCCTAATCCTGGTCCAGAAAGATCTTCCTGCAACATGTACAGAATCATGAATTCTGTGTTTATTCAAGGTACTTAATAAAAATTGTCTACTCGGCAGCCATCTTGGTAACACCCCAAGGATGCTACATCCAGCCATGCCAATTCAGCTGTTTCAATTCATCTGTTTATCTGTTTGCTCCTCTTATGTTTCACTGACAGTAACAATAACTTGTCAAATCCACAATAAAATCTGACAAAAAAATGGTAAAAATACATTTTGCTTGCTTCTTTTGCACAGGCTTTAGATTATGCATCAACACAACAACAAAAATGCTAGTTGGTCCTGCCATTTTGCATGTGCATTCAACAGCCGTGGTTTATAACTCCAAGGTCACCCACTCTCAAAATTCAAAGGCCTACCTACATAGGATAAATTATCTTAAAGGTATGTGTTTTCAAACTTTTTAAATATTTAAATACATTACAACAATCATTATTAATGGTAAAATCTATAGGGCAATGCTTTGTTTTACTCCAAACAAGAATAAAGAAAACAAAATCAATAGTTATGTGGCAGAAGTCCTCGAGAAGCAGAATTCTTCCTAACATTGCTGCTACTTATACTGTCTCATGAAACACAGCACGAGTAATTATCTTTAAAGAGCAAAATAAGCACAGAATTGCCAGTACAAAAGCTGTAGGTTCACTGACACAATTCATTAGGAAATGTGCATGAAAAGATACTAATATTTCATATGAAATGCAACGCCCATCTTCTACAAATAGCCCCTGCTGAAAATAATTGCGTTGGATAAGCCAATGTTGCTGTGACAGGCTGGTCAGTGTGCTTAAACAGAGCAATAGTAAATAACACATACACAAACCAAAGAAGATTAATGATTTGGCTTATGTGCTTTATACAATAATGACTAGATCCTTTTGAATGGTTGACAACGATGGAAAACCACAATATTTGATTTGACACTAGATCTTCATTTGTAACCACAATTAAACGTTCAGAACATTTTGTACCTTCAGGCACAGTAATTGAGAATAACCCTATTTGATAAAAGCTCCACGCCAATCATTTGAGTTCAATCCTGTGATCTCTGGCTCTGTCTGAACATCTCAGTGTTCTTCAGAGTTAGGTTCGGTCCTGCTGGATCCCTTAAATGGCATTCCACAATAACAATCCTTTTGTCCAATCCTTTTCCTTGGCTCAATGGTTGGGCACGCCACAACATGCTCGTGTCTTTCCAACTTGGCACCCGGACCTGTCTTGTTTTGATTTAAGGGTTCGTCTTTTAGTATTTGGAATGTGCTAAACATTGTGTTCTCGAAACAGGAAGTTTAGGATTCCTCCTGCTTATAAGAGCGACCGGGTTCAACCCTAAAAAAAATCTCATCTGCTTCAGTTCCTGTTCAAAGAGCGAGACTCAATCCAACACACACACTGCAGCGAGAGGAAATGATTGGTTTGGCAGTATGTCATTATGGATGCTTGGTGCGACCATATGTTCAGCATGGTTCTGCATGTTAACTCACTGATTATTTTCCTGCACTTACACAAGCACAGTAAGACACAAGACCGTGCTAGTAACCTTTCCAATACAGTAAGGCACTTTGAGACCTTACGAGGAGGGGTGAGAAACTGTATTAGTAAGTAAAAGTGAAAAGCAATCTATTTAGATGAGACTTTTAATAACAAAAAATAATTAGTAATAAAAAATATTAGTCTTAAATAACAGTATATATACAGCAATAGTGCCAGTATTGATTGCCAACAGGGATTTGTGACATCAGCCATAAAAGGGAAGAGATTTCTGTGGCAGAGCAAACTTTGATAAAAGATTACATGTTGAAGAAAGCTTACAAAGGCAAAAAACAATGTGCCCAATAAGATAGAAAAGGCCATTAAGAAAAGCAAATAAAGTCAATTGTAATGTAACCTGCAGGGAAAAACATCTCACTAACTTCCTCCTCTCAGTATTTTCTGTGCAAATCTCTGGTTCTCATTAAATTAAGGGCCTACAGTAAAACAAATGACAATATAATTATAAATAAATGTAAGTATCGGAAGCATACAACCTGGATACTGTCATTTTTGCTTCATGAGCACTCTGCTGTTAGAAGCCCTTCAGAAATCTACTATATGTATGAATGTTGAGCTTAGGTTGGTTGTGAAAATAAATCATTCAATCAGAATACACACCTACTTAAATGGCTAACTGCTGAAGCTACCCAGACACAGGATACAGCCATAGTTTGACTAAGTCCGTCACACCTAGAAAAATAATCCAGTCAAACCACAGCACTTTCCAAGCTAAACCATGGCAAAGCTCGGCACTTGGATTTACCATGGATTTACAGGGAATGGAGTTGTAAAAAATAGTTTAGCAATAAATCCTGTGGCGATCATGGCTTGGTGTCAGTGCACCTTTGTGGTTGCAGGTCACAGGCATGAAGGCAATTTAACAAACACAGCAAGCTCTAGCACAGAATCGCCGGTAACACAATATGACCCTGCCGGAGAGCAAGACGCCCATCACCCTGGAGCACACATCACCTCACGCTGCGGCTGTTGGTTTCCTGCATGTTAATTTACCACACTCTTTTTTTCCCCCTCTCGCTCTCTTTGATTTGTTTAGCCCTGCCACCAGTGTGCGTCATAAAATAAAAGGGCCTCTTAGAACATTATCAGTAATTATAGACTAAATGAGACAGGCAGGAGAAGCGCACTCTCGCTGTTACTCTGTGTTCTAAAACTGTCAATGGAGGAGGATAGGCAGGCAAGAGCAGCCTGTTAGAACCAATCCTCGGGCAGACTCAGCGAGTGACCCTTTGCACAGAGATGCGAGTGTGCTTTGTGCGTGGGTGAATAAGGGTACAATTTATGCATGTTTACCTGTGGTTGAATCTTCTAAACACCATCAGCCCGTAATGTGTTGTAATGAAAAACAGTCGTAATGTGAAGACTGTCCACTTTATGAAACGTAATCAGATTTTGGTTAAAGAATTAAATGGATGCTCCTAGTGGTAATCTATTGGCTAATTGACCTTATTTTAAAGTAATAGTTTTGTCAGTATTTACTCACCCTCATGTCTTTTAAAGCCTGCATGACTATTTCTTGTATGGAACACAACAGAAGCTTTTCATAGGGGCATTTTCAGTTGAACTTTTACATACAATGAAAGTAAATTGAGACCACAGCTATCATGCAGGATTTTCATTGGATAACAAAATGAAATATTGTGTATGCACCTTATGGACCTTTTCATGGTGCGTTCATGTGTTTTTAAAGCCTGGTCCCCATTAACTTTCCCTTTTTGAAAAGAACAAAAATTCCTATAGGAGTTTACATATGATACTAATAAGATTTAATATAGAATGGCTTGTTTAATATTGTAATTGTGGCGAGGGCTTCTTTTTGAATGTACTAAGCTGACTATCAACAATGCTATGACAGTTTGCGTGTTGTGTTATACATACACAGAGTGAGAGAGAGACAGAGAGGCATATAAAAGAACATATCAGGCACAACGTCTTATGATCTATCCCATCCATTCAATTTCAACAAACAATGAACAACTCAGACTATGACAATGCCACCATCATGCCTGATGGTAGAGATGATGCTGTGTTTCACCAAACAGAACACATAAGCTCAACCTCCAAGTTTGGTCACTCTCTCTAGGAAACTCTGTGGATTTCTTTTCTCAGAAATGAGAGTCTGAATCTGAAATGCTCATGAGATCACTAATGTCTAGACAGTTTGTCCCATTTGAGTCAAAGAACTCAGCAATTCTTGGCTGTGTTGTAGCTGGACCACTTCTCTGATAACTGCTTGGTCTGTAGATTGCTCAGTTAGGTCACATATCCTGATCCTGCTGTCTGTGTTGTGCCATGCATTTATTTTTTTCCATTAAGCAATGGATTTTTCTCTAGAAATAGGCCTGGTTTTACAACCTTCTCCAACATTTTTCACCTTGAAGGCCTTTAATAGCTAATAAATTAAACTAGGCATATAAAAACAACAGTAAACACCCATAAACAAATTAAACAATTTAAAACTTAATTTTAAAAAATCATATATTCATTTCTATATTTATATCATTTCACTTGACTATTTACTCACATAACTGTGGTATCAAAATAAAAACACTTTTGTGGTTCTTTAAAATAAGCTGTTAAAAACAAGTTGAGTCAGAATTTCCTAATCACTGATCTAAGCTAGATCAGTGTTTTTATTTATGTGCAGTACAGTATCTCCAATATGCACCTTGATGCCACCTTGACACTTTTATAAAACTTGCTGATTTTGTATCTAAAATCAAAAGGACACACACACTTTAGAGAGAAAAGGAAGAAAGAGAGAGAGTGAGCAACCAGATGTGCATTTTAGTAAAATACACAAAAGATAGTGAGAACGGTAACTAGGTAACCACAGGTTAAAACAAATAACACTACTGCGAGATGGCATGACTGAGTTTAGAGATAATCCAGCACAACAGAACACGCTGTACGTGAAGAGAAATCTGATGTGTTACTAAAGGTTCATACTTCAAGGTCTTTCAGTCAGATGCGTGTCGCACCAGGGAACAGAGTCAAAGCTGCATCTCATTATGGCTTCCTCGTAGGTGAGAAATTAATAATTCATTTGATGTTTACACACCTGCAATCTGGACGGAAACAAAAAGCACTGCGGTGTGAAATTCACAAACGAATAAAACTAATCTCGGCAAAACAAATTAAAGCACAAATTACAAAACCAGTTACCTTTGATTAATCTTTATAAATCTGTATGCGTTGTATGCAGAATGCTTACACCGATTAGTTACAACCGTGCCATCGTGAAATGTGTTGTACACTTGTTTGAAACATCTAAAAAAATGATCAAAGAAAGCATCTGGGAGGCAGTGATCACTGATCAGTAGAATTCTAATTAAAACAGCATGACAATGTGTTTTTCTTGTGAATTTCACAGAGGCTTACAAACACATTCGTATTGAGCAAGACATGCTGCCGTTCCTCTAGTGGCATCAAACAGAACTGCAAATATGAGTGTTGTTTTCAAACAGGTATCCTGAACACTCCCTTGTTTGCCATTGGTTGAAAAATAGACAGTCCCACCCCAACACTGCCATTGGTTGAGCCAACGTCCACATGACTTGTGCACTATATTCATTCTTCTGAAACATACACTAGGCTTGTGAAAAACAGACTGATGTTTAGGTTATCCACAGATGATCTTTCCCTCCAGTGAGCTGGTAACCACTGTGCCAAAATCATAAACATGTATACACACACACACACACACGTTTACATAACAGCACCTACTAACAATATATGTACTATATATGTATATATACAATATATACTATATATGTTTTCATTTTATGTGTTTGACAGAAACTATTATCTTTAGTAACTTACAGTGCATTCAAGTAATACATATTATTACTATGTGTGTTCCTTAAAGCTAAAACACAACATCTGTGGTGCTAATGCATTGCTATACCAACTTAGCTACAGAAAATATATGTACACATATTATCAACTGTTGGTTGTTGCCATTTGTACTTGTGTGTATGTGTGTGTGTGTGTTATATCAGGAGAAGTAGGTCACACCACAGCCGGAAAATTATGCAACATAATAAGAATGCGCTTTTAGCTGCAAGAGGGCTGTGAGAGACATCGTAGCTCTCCCATTAATAACAGAGGAAAGCACGTCAACCGACCCGGCAAGCTAATAGATGACAAAAACAAGCTGGGCTGCTTCATTCATCAGCTCATCGACCAGATATGCCTGTGCCATTAAAGCACTGTCGGTGCAAATGTGTGTAAATGGACATATAGTTTTGTGAAGATGGAAGTGAACCGTTGACATAAAACACAGGGCTCTGTTTTGTAGGTGACTGTGCTTCTCCAGCCCATATTACAATAGCACGCTGACAGCTGAAGTGGGCCTCTGCACTATTCCCATGGCAACCGATCACATGGCTTCTGGGAAGAGCCAACGTGGACCAGTTGTTATTTCATTATGAGATGAGTGCGTTGCCTGTCTTCCTTATCCCTCTCCTGCCTCAACGTACATGTACAAGAGACCCCCGCCCCAGACCACCCGCTGTAATCAAGAATGACATGGGCTTTTACTGGAATAGGGAAATAAAGATGTAGCATTAATTTGCATGACATAAAAGCTGCATGTAATTATAAATAAGTGGATGGCTGGAACAGTGCTGACCGCTTCAAACTAAGAACAAACAGATTAGAGTTTAATTGAGGGAGGTCTCTAAAGAGCAGCAAGTAAACAGCCGTGCTGACGCCAAAACAATTTAAAATCTACTTGCTGTGTCACTCTCTAACCTCACCTTCATGATAATAAACAGACAACTAATCATGCTGGGACAATTATGTAATATATTCAAAACAGACATGGGGGAGGGGCTTTAAGAATAAATTGCATTTGCCCGTTTTTGCTGTTTGTGTGTTTGTTATTCTCTTGCTGGTTGTACTTCAGGTAAATCTCAGACACACCAATTGCATTATCATTTTAAAATCGAAACCATGCCTTCGCATGCTTACATATTAACTGTAATTTGGTTCACATGCAAAACATGTGGGACTGATTCAGAGAACTGGGTAAAGAAAGATAACGTTTCATTTCAGTTTTATATTTGAATGATTGTAAACTTCCTTATAAGCAAATATATGATAATAATGATAAGATGAATAGATTGGGATATTTCCTGACTACTCGAGGGCTCGACCTCTCCTGTCCACAGTTCACCCTGAAACTCAATTACTGCATATGTGTAGTTTGGTAACTCCATCTCTTTGACACAATGCCTAACTGCACTGTATTCATTACTGCAGAATGCCACATACACACACGCTTCCACTCTGCCCCAATAGGTTTGCTTTGATAACAGCGAGGGCTTGACTTAGTTGCCATGCCAACAAGACAGAACAAAGACAGTAGCCGTAATGACAGCAGCAATACAAGATATGAGAGTCAGAGCTCCATGCGTTCATATTCACTGGCACAATACAAATATGCATGCAGCATCACGCTCTGGGTTACATAAAACCATATTTTCCATTTCTAATGATTAAATTGTTATGTTCTCCATTATTAAATGAATACTATGTATATTCAATCACGCATCACATTTTCCATCATTAACCTGAGACGCTATTTGCTTAATCTGAGTATAGTGTGAATGACAGCCATGTTATTTTTGAAGTTCATACATTTTCTCCTTCTGTAATTAGGTCACCCGCTTGCATTTCTCTCTAGTGTTGTGTTATAAGTGTTTGTGAAGGCAAG
>JAZGTI010005223.1:0-25935 GCA_036877585.1 Botia kubotai | reverse complement strand
CACAGTTGGGATGGTGTTCTGAGGCTTCAAAGCTTCGCCCTTTTTCCTCCAAATATACCGTTTATCATTATGGCCGAACAGTTCAATTTTTGTTTTGTCAGACCACAGAACATGTCTCCAGAAATTAAGAGCGTTGTCCCCATGTGCAGTTGCAAACTGTAATCTGGCTTTTTAATGGTGGTTTTGAAGTAATGGCTTTCTCCTCCCAGAGTAACCTTTCAGCTCATGGTGGTACAGGACTCGTTTTACTGTGGATAATGACACTGTCTTACCAGTTTCAGCCAGTATCTTCACAAGGTCTTTTGCTGTTGTCCTGGGGTTAATTCGCACATTTCGCACCAAAAAATGTTCCTCTCTGGGACTCAGAATCCGTCTCCTTCCTGAGCGGTATGATGGTTGTACATTCCCATGTTTTTTATACTTGTTACTTATTATTGTCTGAACGGATGAATGTGGGACCTTCAGGCACCTGGAAATTGCACCTAAGGATGAGCCACACTTGTGGAGGTCCACAGTCCTTTTCCTGATGTCCTAGTTGATTTCTCTCGATTCTCCCATGATGTCAAAGAAAGAGGCTCTGTGTTTGAGGTGTGCCTTCATATACATCCACAGGTGTGCCACCAATTAACTCAAATGAAATCAATTAACCTATGAGAAGCTTCTTAAGCTCAGAATGGAATCATCTGGAGTTTTCTTTTTGTTAAACTTAGTGTAATAAACTTGTAATAAACTTAGTGTATGTATACTTCTGATTTTGATGAAAGTGATAAAAAAATACATTAAAATTCTCCCCCGCTCGATTCTGGCATTTACCAAATGCAAAAAATATGTTAATATTTATTGATCTAAAACAGAAAAAGTTTACTCTGATTTAATGTTTGACAGTAAAGAAAAAAAGTTTTCTGAAGTGTATGTAAATATCTGGTTTCAACTGTAGAAAGCAGAGAGAGAAGGAGAACAGAAGTGTGAAAGACAGTGAGAAGTAGGCTATTATTATTGTTATTATTTAGACAGTAAACAGGTTATTTTGGCCCTATTTATAGATCACAAATTGTCCTCAGAATGCTTTTTAGAAATCCAAGCATGATACCTACTGTACTGTAAATGTAACCTTAAATTCATCATAAAAAATCAGATCACAAATAAATTAAGTGGATTTAATTGTGTACCAAACACTGCAAACAATGTTAGTGTTAGGTGCTTAATAGCCCAGGCTTTAAAGCTAACCCCAAAAACAAACAATAATAATAATGATAGTATTTTTATTAGTAGTAGGGATACTTAGTGAACTACCGCTAAACATACACTATATTGCCAAAAGTATTCGCTCATCTGCCTTTAGACGCATATGAACTTAAGTGACATCCCATTGTTAATCCATAGGGTTTAATATGACCCTTTGCAGCTATAACAGCTTCAACTCCTTTGGGAAAGCTTTCCACAAAGTTTAAGAGTGTTTTTATGGGAATTTTTGACCATTCTTCCAGAAGTGCATTTGTGAGGTCAGACACTGATGTTGGACGAGAAGGTCTGGCTCACAGTCTTTGCTCTAATTTATCCCAAAGGTGTTCTGTCAGGTTAAGGTCAGGACTCTGTGCAGGCCAGTCAAGTTCTTCCACACCAAACAGATACTTTTGAAAACACACCAAAATGTAAGGAAATTAGCCTAACTGTTGATTACGGGAAACAAGAAAATTCTACATCAAAACAAACTTCAAAAGCAGCTAAAAGTTCTAAACTGTCACTTCCAGCTGCAGAAATGTTTGGTTGAGATTCTGATGCACTAGAAGATGCCAATCCACCACAAAATAACAAACAGGAGCCTCTGTCAAAACTCGCATTACTGACTTTACCTTTCACTGGTTTTAATTCTTTGCGCTGGTTTAATTGCAAAACGCAAAAAGAAGCACACTTCAAGAACAGCAGCTTTAAACAGTCTGTCTCAGTTTTTAAAGGTGTTTGTGTGTAAATGATAAATGATGTGTGTTTGTGTGTTTCAATCTCATTTGCAACTTTGGCTCAGAATTAAAAAAAAAAAACTTAAAAAAAATGTGTACCTTATAAGATGTATCAGGTTCCTCACAGTCCAAATCATTGCTCAGGTCAGGATTGTCTGAAGCACTTCACGATAACACACCCTATCTCTTCATAAAGTCACACACTGGTGTAAACATACACACACACAGGTTTCATCTCTAAAGACAAATTAGAGATGAAAAAAGTGACAAATTATCACTTTGGGACTGAAATGACCTTTAATCCAAGATAAGCAAAAATAGTAGCTTTGCTCTAAACAAATCAGTCGACGTTCACCTCTCTGTTTTTTTTTTTAGAATCAGCAATCTGGAAACTATGGAGGCACTTGAACAGAAATGGACAAAGACGGAGCAGTCTGAGTGTCGGTGATGACACCCTATTTTCCTCTATTAGATTTAGTCTAAAAGGCTGCTAGATTCTGGGCAGTGGGGCAGAAACAGTATTTTGGCAACATCTGAGTAAATTCAGTTTTTGGGCTTTTTTTGGATCTTGAAATACTTTGAAAACGCAGCTTTTATAAGGATTAGCCATCAGGAATTAATGAATTGCAGATGAAGAGCTGAAGAGAATGAAGAGCAAGAAAGAGAGGTGTTTAAAAATATGAGGGCTTAGTGACATCAGCAAAAACACAGTCATTCCAGAAGTGGAGCAAGTTATTATATTGCGATAACAATTTAGAAAACAAACACATTACACTAAAGAATAAAAGATGAATTGTGTACAATAAGAAGGAATGTGTTGAAAAGGTAAAAAAACAGGTTTTGCTCAATGGTTCAGGTTTACTTGAATATTGAGGCTAGCACTTCTGCTCTAGATATTGCCATCAGCCAGTAAAAAGCACATTTAATTGGACCAGCGGTGGGGTGAAACGCCAGGCAGCAACCAATCTCTATCTGTCAAAAGACTTCAAAAGACTACCGTAAAACTAAAACTGACCATTAGAGTTCATAGTTTAGTGCTTAGATATACAGACCACATACAGTAACATTTAACAAAGTGATTTAAGTTGTTTACATATTTGCAAACTATTATTACACATAATTTGCATACAATCATAAAACCATCATTTATGCCACAGACTGCATACTGATCATGTTTCTTTGCTGTTTTTCAAGCCAGTGGATATATAAAATGAAAGCATTTACGTGTACAAACAAACATTGATAACTATCAAAATCATCTTCTAAAAACGGAACAGCTTAAAAACACATTAGACTTTGAAATTGTCAGAACAGCAATTTCATTACAACAAACAGAACGTTAAACATTTGACATTAAAGCAAACAAAAACGCATACATTCAATAAACTGCCGAAACACAGAGTTAACAGGCAAACATCCAAGCGTGCCAATCAAGTTTGCTTAAACTGTTTATGAATATGGATGAATTGGAGTTGAAGGTGTTTGTACAACAGGTTATTAAATATAATCAGTGTAAACCTGCATGTAAACAGTCATTGAGTGTGTGTGTGTGTGTGTCTTATCAAGAGCAAACCTGTCTGACACGGCTGAGACAGACAGACACAGACAGACACAGACAGACAGACAGCTAAGAGAGAGAGAGTGAATACAGATAGACAGGAGGAGAGATAATTAGTTCCACTCAGCGGTTGTGTAGTGTTTTTGTTCTTGTTGACATTTCATAGCCTTTACAAGTGTTTATTTGCTGAGGCAAGTGTAAAATGTGCCAGCAGTAATTACACATGCTATTACCACTGTTCTACCGCTGAAGAACCCTTGAATAGGAAATTCGATTTAAGAGACATTGAGAGAGAAAAATAAATGGAACAGATGGAGAGCAACTGATCGATTGGACAGAGAGAGGGAAAGTGAAATCTGGAGAATGTATGTAGTATATCAGACTAACGGAGAAGCAAGGTGCCTGTATGAATCACCTGCGTCAATGTGATTGTACATGCTGCAGCGAGGGTAGTGTCACGGAGCAAGACCTTTGACTGCAGCAAAAAGAACTACCAAGAACCGTTTACTTAGACAGGAAGTGTTGTTTGATTGACACGCAAAGCAAGTTTATTTTTTACGTTTCATTTATGGGGGATTACAGTTTATGGCATTGCCAAATATCGCCAAATCTCACTGATTCATGACTGTGTGTTTCATCACGAGGCTAGTCACAAGACACGCAAGAACCAATGAGATTCTGTGTTATTGATGGGGGGCCACCATGTTTGGTGTAGTCTTTCATACAGACATTTACATTCAAACGTGCTAAAACGCGCTCAGAAAGAAAGACATTTATTAATGTCATATGGATTACTTAAATAATGGACGGAAGTGCTTTTTGAAGCTTTAAAATAATGAAAACCATTCACTGCCATTTTAAAGCTGGGAATCTGATTGTTAAACTCCGATTGTTCGGCTGAAAGAAAAAGACATATGCTTCTAGGATGCCTTGGGAATGCGTAATTTATGGGCAAACATTTTTGGGGTGGACTTTTCGTTTAAAATCTGTACTTATAAAGATTGTGAAAATCAGCCAATCAGATTAGTTTGTGTACAATCTACATCAGAACAAACATACTATGATCTGTCTGTGGACGTGTCACCTGAGGATGACAGTATAGCAAGAACATCTGCGTGTGTGTATGTGTGTGAGACTCGCTGGTATGTAGCCAGGTAAATGTGTTGCAGGGTCTTCTGTAGCATCTCCTCTTGGCCAAGAACAAAAACTCCAGGTCTCCGCCCCCTCCACAGCCTACAACCTCCCTCAGCATGGCTGAAACAGCACACACTTTACACAACCAGCTTCAGGATTAGCACTGTCAACAAACCCCACTGTGGTGCAAATGTGACTCACCCCAAGCACACCAGCACTCAGAAGCATTGTGTTCATTCAAACCAGGTGGGTTCTGAATGCATTTATAATGAATTCTTTTTATCTTTCATGAAGTAGGATTATATCTCTTTATATTATTTTATTTTACTTGCTGTAGAATGCCTGAGCCTCACATTAAGCATTTTAATGTACATACTGATACGACAGATGTACGACAGATAAATAACACTTGATTATTGTGGGTAAGCGGTTTTTTTTATCTCACTGTGTTTTTCAGTGCATCACAATGAATGCTGCTTTTAAGATGCAAAAAAATACCAGTTCAAATTAAATATTATAAATTAAAATTATACAAATAAAATTCTACCGGCATTATACATATACATTATATATATACATATACACATTATATATACATATATGTCTTTCTTTCTTAAGAATCTCAGATTATATAGGCTGTGATACACTGCTTTCTGTCAGGTGTCGGCTAATGCTGGGCTGTCATTGGGCATTCACTGGCCTAGTTTTTGAGGTTCTGCATCTTTGGCACTAGTTAGCACTTAGCACTTGAATCGCTGCCTTCAGAGTCAGCTTTTACTGCTGCTAGTCTTAATGTTTGGTGAGTCACTGACCCAACAACGACTTGATTGAAAGAGTTCACATTTCAGCACATTTCTATCATCTTGTCATCGTTTCCATACACTAAAATGCTCAATAAACAATGCCAATTTCATTTGCAATTTAACTAGTTGCAATTTAGTTTGAAAAAATATAGAAAATCGAAATTATATTACATTAGTTTAGAATTTGAAGGATCTGGTCTCCTTGCTCATTTACTGAAAACTACCACTAGACTAACATGTCTTACACGTATGTAATAAATTAACAAAGTTAATTATGGACACTTCAAACTGGGGACACTTCCGTATCCCCAGATACGGAATATAAAGGTGATGGGCAGGGCAGCCATACTTATAGTTGAGGCTGTGACGGCAGGTGGGAGGAGCCAGGAAATGTCCTTCTGGCTGAAGATGGAGTCTGTCCTGACATAATAAATCACATTTCAGATGTGCCTGTGTAATAAATACATATAAAGTTCTTTAAATATATAATATAACTTGATGCAAAATATTCACCAAGTTTTGAACATGCAAGGCCTTGATCTCGGCATTAAATTTACATTACAGCCTTTCCACAATCCTCCAGTGACTGGCTAACCCAACTGGCTAACCCAACTAGCTAATGGCTCACAATTTGCTTTGTGGTTTGGCAAAAATGAGTGCTGTAGCTCTAGGTCTGATTCAGCAAACTGAAAGAAGTTCAGATGAAGCAATTGTTAAACTGGCAGAAGAGCACTGAGAAGAATCATTCATCATCTCCATCCCAGCATCCTCCCTTGCTCTGATGTTTATTCTTCTTGTATTGTTTTGTATTTTACATTGTATATTTTGTATTTAACAAAACACACCAGCACTGATAAACAACACAAAGGTGGTTAGAACTTTAAGGTTAGAAAGAGGTCAAGAGCTACAAGGAAACACCACAACAGGAGAAAAAAAATGAGGAAGTCCAGTGAGGGCTTGAACAGGGAGTATGAATGAATGGATTGAAGCAACACTGCAGATGGAATCAGGACTGAATAGAGTCAAACAAGAGACATTTTGTGCAGTAATAGCAGCTCCTGTAGGGGGTGCCCTCTATCCACATGACACTTTCTACTCTCGCACTGTCATCTCTTTTGAGAAAAAGGAAAGAAGTTTTGCTACAGGGCTCATTTTGAATCTAAAACTCAGATGTTACATTAGGTCAGTTCTTGACTGTTTTTTACTTTAGGCCCCAGATTTTATGCATAACAAAGTGACAACCAACACATTACTACATTTGTTTAGCAAATAAAAGTCCCCCAAAATTTTACTTTTTAAAAGAGGGGAAGCAAAGTAGACCTTTGTATGGATAACTAACCAAATGAAGAAAAACAGCATATATATTAGATAAGAATTTTCTACACAATCGTTTTTCCTAAAACTACCTTAAGTTACAAAAAAAATTTTTGGAGGGTTTTCTGACTCTGGTTTATGCCAAGGTTTCTTCCTCATATTTTAACAACATCCTAGGAAGGCTTTTTTGCCACTGTTGCCCTTGGCTTGCTCACTGAGGGTTGAAAGGTATTATTTAGTTTTAGTTTTTCATTTTACTCTCCATTTACTTTTTTGTTGTATTGTCTGTAAAGCTGTTTTGAAACAGCTTTGTAAGAAGCGTACAAATACAAAGAACTGAACTGATTCGCTGAAAGGCAGGTAAAATGGGTGCAGGCCATATTAAGATTACTGTCTGTGTGTCGTTCAGTCACCAGCTGGCACTGTCTTCAGTTTGGTCTTCAAAAAGAAAACTTAACATAGCCAGCATAGCCATTTTTTCTCTACACCATGGCCAAGCAAAGGCTCTTAAAATGATTAATCCTAAAATATTGTGTGTGGGGGGAAAGTTGCAAATATAATGTGTGCTGGGCCTCTGATCTTAACACACAATTACACGAATAGCTATACTTCATTATTTGCATTGAGCATTGTTATTCCCTGATGTCCACAAACTTGTTAGAACAGACCTCCACCTCCACTGCATTAAGGTAGTACATTTGTGTGGACTGATTGTTTTATTTGTTTGCATTTGTCTGTGTGTGTTTATGGGTGAGCAAGAGAGAAAGTGTGTGAGTCATACCTTGAGAGGGAAAGCCTGTGCAAAATGGATCCTAACACTTCCTTTGTGATCACCCTTTAGCAGGGAGACCACAAACCACAGAGCAGACATCTGGCCAGCCTGGAAATCACACAAACACATGAAATAAACTCAAAGCACAAATATTTTCCAAACACTCACACTGAAGTAGATGAAATGAAATGATGAAATTTGAGAAAACTATTCTCATCTTCACAACATTCTAATACTAAAGAGCCATTAGTGGAGAAATTAGTGCCTACAATAACTGGCGCTAGCGCTACAATACAATTAGCGCTACAATAACTGGCATCTATTTGAGATAAATGCACACAATAAGGATTTCTCATCTCTCTCTTTTTGCAAAATGTCAATGTCTTTTAACATGGGAATGGCAAAAACATTTCAATTTACGCATAATAAAAACTACCAAATCAAAATAATATAAAAACAAACTCAGTGTATGATTTTAATAATCTGATTATTGCTGCTCATTAGCATGTAATGTATCTATTTTGTACTTTACCAACAAAGTACAAAAATACATAATCATATTTTCCACAGTAAATGTAAGTGTTGTGTCTCTAGGCAAAAGTCATCATCAGGTGCTATAGTGTTAAGGGTGGTTGCCGTGGCTTTGCTAAGGTGTTCAGAGTGACATTAAGTGCGTTGCTATGGTGTTAAGGGTGGTTGCTTAGAGACTTTTGGTGCAGGCTTTGATCACGGCCACTGACATTTAGATCCACAGATATGACTCGGGTTCCTTTAAGTCTATTGAATTACTCTGCTCATTTTATTGCCCCTCGGCAAAACTGTAAACCTCATTTTTGAAGAAATGAACCTGCATGATTTGAGGCATCATCCGTGTTGGTAGCATAAATGGTTCAGGACTTGTCACATACCAAAGTTTAAGACTTGAGGTCAGAAGATTGTTCAGATCCCTAATCTTAAGCATCAGCAATATTAGCTTGCCTTAGCAAGCACAGCTGAGTAAAAGCTACGACCATTGAGCTTATGAATGCTATGATCATCATGCTTATGAGAGCTATTACCATGACATTATCTGTAATGTTATTGGTGTATTTATTGGTGTAGCCTGTGTGCAGTTAGTGACTCAGGCTTCATGGAGGTCATTATGAGATCATTCTGGAGTGTGTTGTTTATATTAAGGTCATCACCCGTGGATGCAGAGTGGCGCGGCAGGTAGTGGTTGGAAATGCCCACCGGAATGATGCTAACATCAGGCACCAGACCGTCAGTGATGGCCTAATGTACATGCGCCAGCCACTGCCCGCCATGACCTCCGCCTGCAGACACCCACGCTGATGCCGGCCCACTCTCATAACACTAATGCCAATGAACTGTGTAGAAGGACAAAACAGGAAGAAGAAATGACAGATAAAAACATCTGTGGAAAAATAGAGAGGCAGACGTGTCAACGTTTTTTTATGATGAAGAAGAGAGATGGAGCAAGGAAAAATGAACTGCAATATCTGTAAAATCAATCCTATTAAAATTGAATTGAAAGCATGCTGTTGAAGGGAGTGTGTGTGTGTGTGTGTGTGTAAGAAAGAGAAAGTGAGAGAGTGAGAGAGAGAGAGAGAGAGAGGAAGAGACAGAAAGTGATAATGTGCTATAGCAAGAGATAAAGTAGGAAGGCGACACTAGATACAAATGGTACTTCTGTACTTGGGCAAAACCTTTTATTTGGAGAGGATGAAAATTAAATTCTTATTGAGCTGAGCCTCTAAAAACCAGAATAATGAAAGTGATCACAGACAGGTGCAGTGAAAGCTGAATATCATCAAATGTTAAATTACAACTTAAAACTTAAACACACTCTTAAACCTGAGAAGAGGTGGAAGATTATGAAACAATAAAAGCCCAGCAAAACGAGTTTCATTCAGATACAGAGCATGACTTTTAGGTACCGTTTTACCCAAGAACGAAAATTCAAACACACTTTATTAAACACCCCCAAACCTGTATGAATGGCTTCTTTCTGAGCAGAGGCTGTCATGGCATAAAGGACAAAAAAATCCAGAAAGCACTCCAGGTGGCTTGTGCACTACTGTATATTTTTCTAAAGCCACACAATAGCTTTGTATACAGTGCCTTGCAAAAGTATTCATACCCCCTAAAAGTTACATTTATTTATAAACAAAATTATTCACATTAAAACCACAAACTTAAATGTTTTTTATTGAGATTTTATTTAATAGACCTACACAAAGTAGCACATAATTGTGTAGTGGAATGAAAATGATACATGGTTTTCATAATTTTAAGCAAATAAAAATCTGAAAAGTGTGGTGTGCATTTGTATTCAGTACTTGTAGAGCCACCTGCAATTACAGCTGCATGTCTTTTAGGGTATGTCTCTACCAGCTTTGCACATCTAGAGACTGAAATTGACCATTCTTCTTTGCAAAATAGCTCAAGCTCAGCCAGATTGGATGGGAAGCGTCTGTGAACAGCAATTTTCAAGTCTTGCCACAGATGCTCAATGGGATTTAGGTCTGGACTGGGCCATTCTAACACATGAATATTCTTTGATCCAAACCATTCCATTGTAGCTCTGGCTGTATGTTTAGGAGCATTGTTTTGCAGGAAGGTGAATCTCCTTCCCAGTCTCAAGTATTGTGCAGCCTCCAACAGGTTTTCTTCCAGAATTTATTTAGCCCCCTGTATTTAGCTCCATCCATCTTTCTGACCAGCTTCCCTGTCCCTGCTGAATAAAAGCATCCCCACAGCACGATGCTGCCACCACCATGTTTCACAGTGAGGATGGTGTGTTCAGGCTGATGAGCAGTGTTACTTTTCTGCCACACATAACGATTTGCATTTAGGCCAAAAAGTTCAACTTTGGTCTTATCTGACCAGAGCACCTTCTTCCACATGTTTTCTGTGTCCCCTACTTGTGGCAAACTGCAAATGGGACTTGTTATGTCTTTCTTTCAACAATGCCTTTTTTTTGCCACTCTTCCATAAAGGCTGGATTTGTGGAGTACTTATAGTTGTCCTGTGGACAGATTCTCCCACCTGAGCTGGGGATTTCTGCAGCTTCTCCAGAGTGACCATGGGCCTCTTGGCTGCTTCTCTGATGAGTGCTCTCCTTGCTTGGTCTGTCAGTTTAGGTTGATGGCCATGTTTTGATAGGTTTGCAGTTGTGGCACACTTTCATTTTTGGATGATGGATTGAACAATGCTCCTTGAGATGTTCAAAGCTTGGGATGTTTTTTTATAACCTAACCCTGCTTTAAACTTCTCCACAACTTTATCCCTGACCTGTCTGGTGAGTTCCTTGGTCTTCATGATGCTGTTTGTTCACTAGTGTTCTCTAACAAACCACTGAGGCCTTCACAGAACAGGTGTATTTATACTGAGACTAAATTACACACAGGTGGACTCTGTTAACTAATTGGGAGACTTCTGAAGGCAATTGATTGCACTGGATTTTATTTTGTGGTATCAGAGTTCAGGGGGCTAAATACAAATGCATGCCACACTTTTCAGATTTTTATTTTGAAAACCTTATATCATTTTCATTCCGATTTACAATTATGTGCTGCTTGTGTTGGTCTATCACATACAATCTCAATAAAATACATTTAAGTTTGTGGTTGTAAGCTGACAAAATGTGAAAAAGTTCAAGGGGTATCTGTAATGTTCAGAGCAGAACTGAAGTCACTAATATCTTCCCCTCGACTTCTGCACCTCTTAAATATCATTAGGTATTTGTAAATGATGAAAGAACTTTCATTTTTGGTTAAACGATTGATTTAACGCTGCTCTATTTCACTCACACACACACATCTCTTCCAAATCCATCCCGAGAAGTGTGATAAGGAGGGCTTGACAGATTATCTCCTCTGTTACATTCAGAAGCTGCACACATGCACATATCTAATCAAAGCCGCTTATATTAACACATCAGACATTTTTGCAATCAAGATGCTGAAGATTATACCAAATCATGTGGGCATCATTTACAGGATTTGAAAATCCTTCTTGCAGCTTCTCTGAGTCATACTGCTTCAAGACATTCCTGATAATGGTATAAATCTGATAGTAAATATAGAGGCCTAAAACATTTTTTCCTCCTCTGACAATTAGTTGGGCAAAGTAATGGGTTTAAAAGCGTGCACTACCTCCCCCAGAAACATCTGCAGTCCTGAAATGCAGGTGACTTATGAAATGCAGGTAACTTATTCTTGAGATGGCTCAGCTAAAACCAATATGAACGTTCTTGAAAACCAGGGCCTTCTCCCATCACAGAACCTGTGCAAACATCTCAAGCATTGGGTTACAGAAGCAACAGTTTCCTTCCTGTCTCATCATGTGCTGCGTTGGAAACATTTAAGCAGAAGCAGACTTTCTGTGGGGGCTTACAGAGGTCATGACTGGAGAATAAAGGCTGTCCATCTCAGCATCCTGCTCAGAATCTGTATCTTCAGGAAGAAGGATGACACCTAGCCTCTGGAAGATGGACCTGAGAAGACAAAACATTCTGTTTTTTTAACAGTGACTAACAACTAATTTTACTTGTTTATTTATCCAACAATTAAAAAATGTTTAAGGGTGGTTTAAGGGTGGGTGTTCATGTTCTGGGTGGTACAGTACAATTGTTTTATTCAGCGTAAGAAAAATAAATACCTGTATATAATAATTGTTCAAAAAGATTCTAGATTATGAGCACATTTGTATTCATGTGCTCAGTGTGTGTGATTTGTTTATAACTGGATGCTAACACCATAAGCTTGATGCATTTTATTAATACATTAACAATTACTGCCATGGCAATTTGTATAAACAGCTATTAGGTAATTACTGCCTTAACCTTGCAAACAAATCACAAACGTTCCCTAGTGTAAAGCTAATTCTTTCATTACATGCAGGAGTAAACTACATTCCCACCCCCCAGCGTTGTAACTAACTACTATTTCAACACCGTGTTTCTTTAAGAATCGTATGCTCTATTACCTACAGAACCATTTTCCGTACTCTGTTAAATGAGTACAGCTGAATCCACTGGCTAAGTAACATGCTTAAGAAACTGCTGTGCTTGCACCTGAAGTACAAATTTAATGACAAAATCCTTCTTTTTAAGGCAAATGGTACAGCTGACACAGAGATACATAGTTAAATTAAACTGGCAGAAAGCGGGCAGGGAAAAGAGGTGTAATTGCTGGGGTATAAACTCTAAACATTACATCTTTGAGACGGTACAGAGTGTGCGATTCGTTGAACCTGAGCTGGGTACAGGATATAGGGGACTCTCAAGTTGTGGCAAAAAAAGTCAGACAAATTGGAACCAAAATACAGGATCATTTTCAATTGCGCACTTAGTGCTGAACTGTAAATAAATGAGTTCTGTACTTTCGAGAATGACTCTTTCAGATTGTTTCTCTACATCTTTTGTTCGAGGTGCTTTAATATCCCTAAACTTCTGAGGTCAATTACAGTGGCAGTTGCCACCCTATTCAAAATATACATTTGGACCCATTATAGTGAATAATGTTACATTTTTACTCTAAGATAATATTGTACTGATATCCTGTGGTAATTGGCCCATGTGTAATCTTAAAATCCCCGTATATCAACCTATTAATCGTCCTTGCTCATATACTGATCACTGTTCAGGGTACATCTCTCAAAACAAGCCTCAATATCCAATTTTGCTTCCCAGGTACATTTATCATGTTATTACCAGATACCAAGGCAATGTCACTTACTAAGACTGGAAGTGCAGTGTTTGTACTGAATTCTTTTTGTGGCATTGTACTAAGTGGTCCAGCAGTGTATCAGGGCTGCTCAGGTGAGTGGCAAAGATCTGATTTACAGGTATATTTTCAACCAGTGATGCACATAGACTGAGGCCATAGAAATGTTATGTGTAGAGGGCTGCATGTTCACACGTTTATAAAATCAGACTCTAAATGAGATGTACTTATAAAGATGGAAAATCTGTTTCCTGATGTTTTGTTTCATATTGCACTTACGCTAAATGGGGGAATCACACACACAAACAAAAACATCAAATGCTACAAAAAGCTCATCAAAGTGTGCTTAAACAGCCATATAAAGGGTTATGTGTGACCAAAAGCCTGGGGTGGAAAACCTGACTGCAATAAAAATAAATGTGCAACCAGGACGATAAAACAGGAAACCCACTGGGTTTGTGTCAGAAAACCCCAGCAAATTTTAAGAGAAAACATGTGTTTAACCAGTGGGGAAAGAAAAATGATGGTTAAAAAGGTACAGAATGAAATTCCTACAGGGAAGAAACAGGGTGAAGAAAGTGATAAAAGAGGATATAAGATGATAAGGAGAAGAAGATGATATAAGGAATGAAAGGGGTAAAAGATGGTGAGAAATAGGGTGAGAGCGGGTGAGAGACAGCAAATGAGACAGAGGATAATTAATATAGGATGAGAGACAGAAGATAATATATAAAGGGTGAGAGACAGAGGGTATTATTTAAAGTGTGAGAGACAGGGTGAGAGACAGAGGGTAATATATAAAGGGTAAGAGACAGAGGTGAGCGACACAAGGTGAGAGACAGAGGGTAATACATAAAGGGTAAGAGACAGAGGTGAGCGACACAGGGTGAGAGACAGAAAATAATATAAAAAAACTAAGAGACAGAGGGTAATATTCAGTATAAAGGGTGAGACATAAGGTGCAATAAATAGAGTAAGAGAGAAAAGAGGGAGAAAAGAAAAGGGCGTGTTACCAGCCAGTATAGTGAGAAATCAATGGAAAAGATTCAAATATCCATCTGCAGCTGGGCAGTTGACATACAAACAGAGTGACATATACAAGAACAGATAAATGTATCCCTTCTGCTTTAATAACAAGTGCACTAGTGCACAACAAGTACACCAGTGGTGCAGGATCTCCCAGCATGATCTGAGAATGATCCAAAAAACATCTTGTGTACTTCAGCCTTTTGTACACAAGAGTTAACATGGTCAATGTCACATATTTCCTTATTTGATTAGTGACCTAGAAATAGCACAGAACCTTAATATTTCTCATTCATTTTTTTAAATAATGTTCTTTGTTGCACATATTTCAAAACCCTAAAATACTTATTTAATTCCATGTTAAATTAGATTTTAAATCCCCTATTTTCGATGTGGTCTCAGACCTTTGGGCTCCATTGTATAACGAAACATGCATATTTGGTGCTGTGACTGCAGTAAACTTAAAAGATTTAGAGTAGATTTAACCTACTTAAAAGATTTGCATTTCCTAAGGGAAATACCATAGTGCTTACTGTAGAGTGCAACGTAAGAATAAAGTCTTAGGTCAGGTTAAGTTTTATGATTTGGTTCTGTGTGAACGGAATACTGTTACAGAAATTTAATCCAGATTAAAGGTTTAGAACAAATCTCTGACCAGACTCTTAGAGTAATATCAATATAATTCTGACCTGCAAGCAACTAAAATCACATTCAAGGTTTTTGCTGATCACTTAAATTAACGTTGGGTGACAAATTCATTTGAAAAAGTCCACATACTCTATGTAGTAAATTAATAAGGGTTTATAAAACTGCATGTGTAGTATTTACAAAATAGTTTTAGATAAAGTGTAGCATGTCACACAAGTCATGTAGTTATCTACTTGCATATATTTAAAGCTTAACTTAAACTTTTAACGTTGAAAATAAAGCTGTCTGTTAACTACCCAAATACAAAACATCTGGGATATGTTTTGATTTTAAGGGTGTACTAACACTAGGCATGGTTGTCTTGTATTGAGCCCAAGTTTGTTTGTAGAGGTGAGGCAGAGCATGGTTAAACGAACCACACACTGACACGGTTTAGAGCCACACACTGGTGAAACGAACGAAGACTGTGGGGGTCTAACATGCTCGGGTGCGGTTCAGAATGCCTAGTATGATTACAAACTAAAAGGAATTTTCAGAAAAATTATAGACCTGAGCAGGGTCTGGGGAAAATTAAGGGCTTGGTGAAGTCCAGGAATCTGCCCAGGCTTTCAGGCATTAGCAGTTCTGTTGCCCTGGTGTCTTCCGAGGCGCGTGTGGCTACCAGAGCCTGCTTCATCCTGAATGAAACACACAAAGGAGTCACAGGACAGGAGACCGCAGCACAGACAAATGAGATATTGTGTGCCAGACAGATCATCACATAAACACCATCTGAACACACAGAGTACAGCTTATGCCTCCAGAGATAAAAACACATCAGTGCTGTTCACCACTATGAAAGGTTTTTTAAACATTAGGGCCTAAAATGAGCAACTACAGGGAAGGTGCTAGCGACAGGGACATGACAAAATGAAAAAAAGCATGCAGTGGTTTTAGATGTCTTTTAAAAATAAATTAATTAAATAAACTAGATGACACTGTTAATCAACTAATTGACCATCTTGACCTATTTCTAGTAATGCCAGATAGGAGCAGCTCATCTTTTGTATTAACAGAGGAGAGAAAACTGAAATAAAATCTCAATGGGAGCCTCGTGTGGGGCGAGCGTCTTAAAACATGAATGCATCTTGCATTCTCTCTTTCTCTCTGTCATTTAATCATTGAAGAGTGGTTAAGTGGGCTGCACCTCTAACTGGCATGAATGTTGCTCCGTTTGTCTCCAACAGGGCTGCAGTGAACTTCACAACCCCACACAAACAGCAAACAACACATTCTTCTTACCAACCAGCCACAGTACCTGAGAAACACACACACAAATGAGCCCACACTTGTACACTCTCTCACTCTTACCCGATTAGTAAAATAAATAGAAGGTATCAGGTAACAGATATTGTTTCATTCACTGAGACAATGAAACAATGAGTGGCCAATCAGATGAATAAGGTGAATAAATCATATTCTCTGATTAATCAGGCTGCAAATGTTAATTAGCCCAGCCAATGAAAGAGCAGGGCCTGTAAATAAAGGACGAATCAAATGGCTGAATCACAGCACCCAGCTTCTGGTAAATTGAGACGATGATAAACTCGCTCTGTCATTTGTGTGTTTTGATCAAGGAGGGCCAAATCCCATTTATTTGCTCTAATAAAGTGTTTTCCTGGAAGTTGGAATCAGTTTATAAAGACATGGTTTCCATAACTACAATGAATTTTAAGTACTCTTCTAGTCACTTGTAATTATTGGATAAGGATTTTTAGAAATATTTTTTATAGCGACTACATCACAAGTTTCTAGGGAAAAATATTACTCTGAGAGTATGACTCTTAAGCCATACTCTGAATGTATGAATTTCACTTTGACTCCTTTTTTAGAATTACTTTCATATATTTGGTCTCAAGGTATTTTTGGGTGAATGTGTAAATCAGTGAATCAAGTTCACGCAGATGTAGTTCATCACATTAACAAATAATATTACAACAATAAATGTAATGTGGTTTTAGTTATACACTTCTCTTTTCTACAAGCGTGCCTAAAGTGTCTCTACTTTAGGTGTCTACTTTTAGGCACCACTGTATTTTTGAGTTAAAAATAAAATTATCAAAAAAAAAATTGAGTTAAAAATTCTATAGTAAATACATACAGTATATTTACTATAGAAGTAACTTTCTCAGGTCTGGAAATTACAATGTAAAAATTCCCCTATATTCCCAGGTTTTCCATGAGCATAGCAACCCCAAGAGGAATGTTTTATTCACGACCACACAGACTGCTTGAGCTCATGTAACAAAGAATTGTACTCAACTTTGAAAAACTGCATAAAATACTTTAAAGGTTATTCTAGAGTTCTTTATTTTCCAGCTGAAGTAGGTGTACCGGGTCTGTGAGTCAGAAATCCAAACAGTAATTGGCCTGAAATAGTCTGAAGCTGAAGTTGAGAGATGCATTATTTTAACAGCCTGGAGGAGGAAGGCTTGAATTGTAGGATGTGCGTTTACCTGGTGTGTCTCGTTCGCACACGTCAGGTTCTGAAAGCCCAGAGGGGGAGAGCTTCACAGCAGCTTCAGACCCTGAGAGTGGCAAGAGGATATTTGATCAGATCTAATGGAGAGCTCTCTAACAGCCTTCATCACAGAGTTCAGACACGCAGTCTGTCTGAATATGTCCCATATAGACTCAGATAATGACACACTTTAGGAAACTTCAGTCTTCAAATAGCACTCTGTTCGTTTCACTATAAATCATGGTCTATTTGAATATTGTGCTATACTAAATAAAAAAAACTTCCACATGAAATGTTTCTTGAAATATATTGACATGTACCTTAGCTGCTGACTGATAAAACATGGCATGTAAAACATTTTTTCTGGAAAAAAAACCAGGGAAGGTAGAAACATATTATTTTAGAGGTATAATGGAGAGTGACAAGAAATTATTTGGGGGTAAGGGGGAGCTGGAGTAATGGCATCAGAAAATGTTGCATGCCAGACTTGATACTGCATTACTCAAATAAGCACCAAGGCTCAATTGGTCTGAAGCGTGTAGCTCTGCTCAGCTCACGCTGTGAAAACGAATCTGGCTCTGACTTTGGCAAAAGCAACAAAAATCTTTAACCTCTGTGTTGGTATAAATTTTTACTGCCACCCACAATTTATCACCAAAATGTGACTGGAGAAATGTATGTGAAAGGCTGTGAATATTACAGGCTGGAGTGAGTAATGATGTGGACTTTTGTGGTTTGTAATTTTAATGTTCTGCTGCCATTTATTACATCACACCCTCAAACAAGTCATTGTTTAAATAAATTTGCATTTATAAACATATACACATTAATTACTTTGTAGTGATATTGTAGTGAAGATGTTTCATCTGGCATAGAAACAACTTGATATGAGACACAAGTATTTGAAAAGTAACAATTACAATTCCAGAACTGAGAGGACAACCATAAAAGCTTTTGGAAGGGAAATTTAATAGTTGCTTGCCCCTAGTCCTGTTAACAGCATAGATTTATTCAACACGGCTGTTGAAATCTGCCCCTTGCAGGTGTTTTTTAATAACTTTTAACTTTTTCTGAGATGGTTGAGATTAATAGATAGAGAAATTATTCAGGAGGGGGGTTTGACCCCCTGATTACCGCTCCATTAGCCCCACATCCCAGCTCTCAGCACAATGTGCCCACTGGGACAAGTGCTGCTGGAAACAAGCTTAGTCATCTGCAGTTTTCAGAGAGGCTTTACATAGCACAGGGGGAAACTATGCTCTTGTGTGTTCATTATTTTCCTTTCCTAATCCCTTTTTTCCCCTGCTATTCCTACCGTAAGTAACATGTTGGCTTACCGTCTAAGACCTCTTTGATCGTCCCTCATGATGTGGGTTTGCGAAAGCATTGTCCAGAGTTTTCGGGTGAGCCTAAACCTGTGTGCTTTTCCCACTGGCTCTCACTGTTTGTCTTTTTTATTATCTTCAAATAATCCTTTCATCTGTCTCGTTTTCTCACCAGACTCTCCGGGGTGCGTTGGTGGCATCACTGTGCAACCAGTGGCCTGAACTTGCCGGGGAACAGAGCCCCACTTTCCACATAGGAAACACACATAGACACACAGAAACAAATATAAGGGTTCGAATACTGAATACTGACAAAAAAGGCATAAATCGTGGATTTGAAACCAATGCTCAGTATGTTAAATGTGTCATTTTTTAAGCTGAGATAAGAAACAATACTCTGACCGGCAGTGAAGCTCTTGTTCTGGATACTTTTTCAACTCCAACTTTTTAAAACCTTTTTCATCTCCGTTATCATGTCTCTATTTGTTTTGCATTTTCCAAACTCAAAAGTAGAATGGATCGATGTTTAAAAACAAACACGTGGGGGAAAAGGGACATCAAATCTGTTCACGAGTGGATGCCACAATGATATTGTGATTGAATCACAAGCAGTTTGAGCCTTTGTGACATGAGCGGCATTACATTGAACAGGAACATTCCCCGATAGGTTCCACAGAAGATGACAAATTTAAATTGAGAGCAATCTGGCTAAAAAATAACATTTTAGCCAGACAGATAAAAACAAAAATGGAGACGGCAGGATTGATTTATTATAATTTAAAGCTGTCTCTAGAACGGACACAGTTACAAAGTCTCTAATCATCTGTGTGGTAAATATCACTTACAGTAATCAATTATTAAATAAGACTGCATAATGGATAGGGCTCCGGCACCCAGATTAATTCTTTTAATCTCCTTTTAAAGGAAAATAATTTCTTCTGGTAATGTTTCATTAGCTTGGGCTCACAGGCACCCTGTGCTTTTGGTCAAGTGTAATAACAGCACAAGATTATAGTCTGACAAGCAGAGGAATTGCATTAGGCTGTAATGTTTTCATTTAAATGCACTTTATCTGTATTCCAGTTTCAGACCAGAATCAAATGCTTTGGTTTAGGAGCAAAAAAGATATACAACAAAGACATTAACCTTTAACTGATTCAAAAACATCATGAGAGGTCTGGCATAAAAAGTGACTACTGAAATCATTTACTTAAAAATTAAGTCCAAGTTCATCATATTTAAACATTTACTTGGATAAACAAGAATTTTTCATGGCACTGTGCAGAAAATGTTCTATTCAATTTAATACCAGACTAAGAATAAAAGAGTGGAAAACTGCTTGTTGAACTCTTGCTCACAAAAATGTATGTTCATTTTAGAGTAATTCAATAATCTGGTAGATCCACCATCCACTGTGATTACTTCAGGGAAAAAGCAATAAGTACATTTAATCTGTCAGTGTTTTAAACTTCACTCCTGACCAGGTGAGTACATCTATGTCTTGCACCAATTACAGACAAAAAATAATTTTGAGCTCACAATGGTGCCACATGATTTACTGTGCATGTTTTGGCTGGCGTGTATGTGCATTCATTACCAGAAACATGAGTTACCTTATGTCTACCTAGTGCTGTGCTTTGAATCTGATTATGATAATCTTCATCATTAAAAACACAGATAAGATTTTTCAACCTGATATGGGGAAGCTAATGAACCAATCAAAAATGGATTACATTTAAGGTCATTTTCAT
Source organism: Botia kubotai (assembly GCA_036877585.1). NCBI lineage: Eukaryota > Metazoa > Chordata > Actinopteri > Cypriniformes > Botiidae > Botia > Botia kubotai. Next base: position 5,417 of record JAZGTI010005223.1, on the reverse strand, counting down.
CAGCGTTTCATCAAAGTACGAGCTTCTGTGGGAATTTTATCACAGAACTGTTTGTCTATATTCAAATTGCGCCTGATTCCAAACAAATTTGCAAGTAATAAAGTCTGATATGTTTGTTCAGACAACATCTAAATCTGTTACATCAATGCTGGTTGCCATGGTAATGACTTCACAATTTCAAGACACAAAACCCATTATATCTGACTCTGATTTTAAAACCAGATTTCAATGTGAAGATGGTTTGAACCTGGTTTATTAAATTTATTTATTCAATTTATGATTATCGAAAAAATGTTTGCTACTTTTTTTTTCTTTACATTTTCTCTACAAGTTTTTTAATGCAAGTCTCATCGCACATTCATTCTTTCAACTCTTCCAAACAGCAGCTCCTAACAGCAGTTAACTAACCCAGCTAACTGGGAACATTAAACTATGCATCGGAATTCTCCACTCAAAAGAACTCTAGTTTTATGTTATTTCTTTGCCTAATCACGCTGTCATACTAGCTTTCCCTTGGTTAAAACAACGCGAACCCACCATTTCCTGAAGGGAGGGAGAACTACAACAATGGGGTCCCTCTTGCTTCAGCCAGTGTCTCCAGAAGGTCAGTCACTCCCATAACTCCCCTGACCCAGAAGTTAAACCTTTAACAACTTATAATCTCATTCCTGTTGAGTATATAGAGCTCTCTGAGGTCTTCAGTCAGAGGAAGGCATCTCGGTTGCCCCCACATCGTTCAGTTGATTGTGCCATTGAGCTCATAGCTGGTGCAGAACCCCCTAAGGGTTGCATCTTTCCTCTATCACAACCCAAATCTGAGGACATGAAAACATCTATTAAGGAGGAATTAGAGAAGTGGTTTATATGTCCATCCAATTCTCCAGCCTCAGCAGGTTTCGTTTTTGTTAAAAAGAAGGATGGGGGCTTAAGACCATGTATTGATTATCGAGCTCTAAACGAAGTAACTGTTAAATTTCGATATCCCTTACCTTAAGTCCCCGCTGCCTTAGAACAGCTCCGTCAAGCCAGAATTTATACAAAATTAGATTTGCCTACAATTTAGTAAGAATTAAGGAGGGGGGCGAGTGGAAAACCGCCTTCTCTACCACATCAGGCCACTATGAAAACTTAGTCATGCCATTCGGTCTAGCCAACAGTCGGACTGTCTTCCAGTCATTCATGAATGATGTATTTAGAGACATGCTAGATAAATGGGTTATCGTCTATATCGACGACATTCTTATTTATTCCAACTCTTTTGAAGAACATGTACAACACGTCAGATCCATCTTAAAACGCCTTTTAGAATTTCAATTATATATAAAAAATGAGAAGTTCCATCGCACCAGCACCTCATTTCTTGGTTACATCATTAGTAGAGAGGGCGTAGCCATGGACGAACATAAAGTAGAATCTCCAAATGGCCACGACCTAGAACCATTAAAGAATTACAAAGATTTCTGGGATTCGCAAGCTTTTACAGGCGCTTCATTAGAGGTTTTAGTTCTGTCGCTTCCCCATTGACCACATTGACTAAACAATCATTCAGCAAATTGAAATGGTCCCCTCAGGCTGAAACTGCATTTCTAGAATTAAAAAAATGGTTCACTTCAGCTCCCATCCTCAAACACCCGATCCTGAGCTTCCATTTGTAGTAAAGGTGGACGCTTCCAACACTGGTGTGGGCGCTATATTGTCACAACGTCATGGCACACCAGCTAAGCTTCATCCATGCGCCTTTTTTCCCATAAGCTCTCATCGACTGAACGCAACTACAATGTGGGCAATTGGGAGCTATTAGCTATGAAGCTATCTCTCGAGGAGTGGAGACACAGGCTTGAGGGAGCTGCCCACCCATTTGTTGTATTAACTGATCACAAAAATCGGGAGTACCTACGCTCTGCTAAAAGACTGGCCTAACCCCCTTTAAATGTATCCTCTGTCACAGTGGAGGCTCCAGCCTCATCTCCACCACGCCACCAGAGGGAGCCCCCACCGGAATACTGACCGGAACTCTACGCAGACTACGTTTCCCATGATCCACCTGATCCATATCACCATCCTCTATATAAACCAGACAATTGCATTCAGTCTTTGCGAAGTCTTGATTTGCCTCTAGCATCAATTTTGAGCGTTTTTCCCTGTTTCTTCATTGTTGGTTTTTACGTGCAGGATCTTGATTGTTTAACATTACTAATTATTCACTGCCTGCCCTCTAGTTTGGATTGTCTATTCGCTATTGATTGTTTGCTACCTCAGATCCGTTTAACAACCTCTCTTTCTTTTTGCCTTCGCTGTGTATGTTTGCTGTTACCGATTGTGCCTCTCGACCTTTTTATTAAATTATACTGCAAATGGATCCAACTCAGTCTGACTCTTCATTACACCCTCAATATTTATCTAACCTTGCCCCTGTAGTTACAATTATTGCAGGGCCATCTCCATATCTCTTGTTAGACCTATTTGCATTCCTTACTCCTATTCTCCAGTGCAAATCATTACTTACAGAGCTGCCCATCTAGATGGCTTTTTAGGTATTTTAGACACACATATGTTATGTTATTACTACCAGATGCATGTTTTTTTTTTTTTTTACAAAACCTTTTTATGGCTAACTCTTTATCGTTAATGTTGGAATAGAGCTCAGCACTTCTTTACAGTTTTGTATTAATCTTACTGACTTTGTTGGCCAAATAATTGGTTATTGTTATCGGGAAAGTCTAGCACCGGCCAACTTCTAATAAGAAGGCAGCTCACTAGGTTTTCAGAGACATGTGCACAAAGAGCTGCTTCTCACTTGTGTTTCATTTTTCATTAAAATATGAGCCAACAGATAAAGAGGGCTGCCAAGAGCTATAGCAAAAATAGAGAAGATTTACAGGTAGGTCACTTAAACTATGAACTGACAGACAGTCAGGCACAAAAAAAGTGTATGAGTCATTTTAACGTTTCATTTTCAACGTTTTAGCTGGTCTACCAGCTTGGTTTTAGCTGGTTAAGCTGTTTATGCAGGCTGGTTTTAGAGGGGTTTTAGAGGGCCACTTTTATAAATGGTGAAGCCAGTTATAACTAGCCAACCAACTTAGACTGGTTTAACTGTTATTTTTAAACACAGGTTGTTTTTCACATAAAATTTCTCCCAAAAAAAACAAAAAGACTCGATGAAAGATTAAAATTTAGGACACTGGAAGCATTTGTTAAAGCAATTAAAACAATATGGGATAAATTAAAAACATATGATGGTTAGTTTAATAGTAGAAGTGGGCCTCTTACCAATCACACAGGTGACCTGGCTCACCAGTGAGCATCTGTTTAGTCAGCGCAACCTCATATGCAGACTTTATCAATACAAACACATAAAAAAAACTTGCACACCAAAGACATATTTCAAAGACCACACATCTCATGTAGATTTAAGTGCTTTAAGATTTAAGTACCCAATATCAACTTGGGCATTTTCCAATATCAACTTTGGCATTCTCAATAATATTAAGAGACTCCTGGGAGAAAGGGATGACACAGCCTTTAAAGTATATATTGCGTAGGTGGAAGGGGGAGGTCAAGAAGGCTAAATACAGCTAAATCACATTGTGCTTGCTACAGTAAAGTCCATGTTCAGCAAAACCAACCAACATTTCACACTGCTCATAATAAATGAGGTTAATTTACAACACAGAACAAAAGCAACATTTTCCACCACTAACGATTGACATGCCTCACTCACCTGCAACAATTATTGTGGTTGTTGTTTAGCTTCGGGTCGTGGGTCGTGACACGTTTACGACAATTGCTTTCACTCATTTGCTTCCAACAGAGGATGGACCTTTAAATAAATGTGTGATTTAAAATTATTTGTGATTTCTAAGAATGTGGAGCATTTTCCTCATTATATTATAAATAATAACATTATACCAATTATAATGTATACAATTAATAACATTATACAACAGCCACAATAACAAGCTTGACTCGACTATGTACTATGGACTATGTATGGACTACGTATATTTTAGTATGACCCGTCTGTCAATCCACAACCACCTCTAGACTCACAATACTCCCCTAACATCTGCTCTTTGACCTTCACCGTCCATCATGTGTCTTATTTTATTTTGACAGACTCAATATCCTCACTCCCTGTTGTATCCTCTTCCTTTTCATTTTGCCCAGAGCATTATTTATTTATTTATTTGGCATTTTTGAGTTGTCCTGCCGCTTGTCTTATTTACTTGAACAGGGCTGGACTGGTTCAAATGTTTCTATGTCAACCAGTGTTCCTGTAGCTCAGCTGGTAGAGTGCTGCGTTAGGAGTGCAAAGGTTGTGGGTTTGATTCTTAGGGAAACACACATACTGACAAAATGTATAACTTGAATGTACTGTTAGTTGCTTTGGATAAAGGTGTCTGCCAAATGCATAAATGTAAATAACTCAGCATATTTCCCTACCTGTACAGAAAAAGTTTTAAAAACGGGCAACGTAAAGCTTAGATCGGACTGTTTCCAAAATGTTTTCAATGTTACCATCATCTTATCTCACAAGTCAACTGATAATTTTTTAATACATGTTTGTGTTTTGTATATTTTTGATTTAAGGTCTTATTGCAGGGGTGTCAAACTCTGCTCCTAGAGGGCCAGTGACCTGCAGAGTTTAGCTCCAACCAGCTCCAGCACACCTGCCTGGAAGTTTCTAGTAATCCTAAAAACTTTAGCTGGATCATTAGCTGGATCAGGTGTGTTTAATTAGGGTTGAAGCTAAACTCTGCAGGACACTGGCCTTCAAAAATCATCATGTTTTGTTATGAGCCACGTCTTTTACTTTTTTGATAAAGTACAATCAGTTTGGCATAGTTTCATTTCAGTCTGAAACCTTAGAAACTTGAAACAGTAGTGAATATACAGGGGTTGGACAATTAAAGTGAAACACCTGGTTTTAGACCACAATAGTTCATTAGTATGGTGTAGGGCCTCCTTTTGCGGCCAATACAGCATCAATTCGTCTTGGGAATGACAGATACAAGTCCTGCACAGTGGCCCGAGGGATTTTGAACCATTCTTTTTGCAGAATAGTGGCCAGGTCACTACGTGATGCTGGTGGAGGAAAACGTTTCCTGACTCGCTCCTCCAAAACACCCCAAAGTGGCTTAATAATGTTTAGATCTGGTGACTGTGCAGGCTATGGGAGATGGTCAACTTCACTTTCATGTTCATCAAACCACTCTGTCACCAGTGTTGCTGGGTGTATTGGTGCATTATCATCCTGATACACGGCACCGCCTTCAGGATACAATGTTTAAACCATTGGGTGCACATGGTCCTCCAGAATGGTTCGGTAGTCCTTGGCAATGACGTGCTCATCTAGCACAAGTATTGGGCCTAGGGAATGCCATGATATTGCAGCCCAAACCATCACTGATCCA
>JAZGTI010005222.1:6324-25941 GCA_036877585.1 Botia kubotai | reverse complement strand
AATTGTGTCAATGAAGAAATCACAAAAAAAACATTAAATACTGTATTACAAAAACAATTGATGTCATTTTAGGTGCATTTGGTTCTTTAAAAAGTTCTTGTAAGATTTCATTCTGAACACAATTACAAATGTACACTAAATTCCCTAAAACCCTTTACAGCATTGGGGGTTGAATAATTTTGAACACAACTTGAGAAAATTATTTGTAAATAATGGTAAAAGCAGTAAAAACTGCTTGTCATTTTTGCCTCGCCTACACAGTCACGCACAAGTCAGTGGGAGAGAACAAAGTTCTGCAGTAATTGTGGAACTCCAGTTGTATATCAAGGTTATTTTATTTACTTTGAACAGCGGATTCATGTTTATTTTATCTTTAATAGAGTCCTTAATAAATTAGTCATGACAAAAAACAATAACCTATGTATGTTTCCACGAGCCCGCTCTTATAAATCATTGAATCTGAGACTTAAGAAGAAAAGGGTCGCAATTTACTGTGAGTGCTACCATCGAAAGCAGACCATGTTTATAATTTCATAGCTTTTCCAACAAGGAAAATTAAATAAAAAAAAATCTTGGCCATACAAAAAAGAGGGGTGTACTGTGCGAATGAAGTCCATGTCCACCGAGAGCCCGGTCGTAAATATACTGCAGGCTGTGCCTTCCAGCACGTCCCATGCTTTATACTGTATCTTCTGAGCAGGCTGTCTTCTTGTTATATGAATAATTGACAATGGTATGTGTGGATATGCCTGTTAGTATTCACAATGTTTTTTTGAAAAAAACTTGCCTGCTTGTGCTATGAATATATCGGTCTGATTACAATCCCAAAGATAATTACTTTGTTACAGAGGAGGCCGTCGCACCGCCTCCTTCCTGCCACCAGAGGGAGCCCTCACCAGAGTATTAGTTGTAATTCTGACTTTATTTCCCATGGTTCCTGTGCCTAGGGTTGATTACTTCCTGTATACCACCTGTTTGTAATTAGCCGCTCTATTTAAGCCCAGGTTCGCATCTTATTCAGTGCGATGTTTTGTTTTGCCATGCACTACATTTCAGAGTGTTTTCCTGGACTGATTACCTGTTGCCGTTTGGACTGTTACTGTTTTGGATTCTTCACCGCCTGCCTTTGTTTTTGCCTTGGACACTGTTATGGATTGTTTGCAGCCTGCCCTGCCCCTTGCCTGTTTGCTCGTTGTGTTTTTGTCTTACCCTCATTGCTTTGTTTGCCGGTATTTGACCCTCGCCTGTTTTTGGTTTACTCTGTGAAATAAAATGCTGCAAATGGATCCTACTGTCTCTGGGTCATCGTTACACTTTTACAGTTACTGTCTCTTATGTACATCTTACATACATTTTGACACATAATTAATAGAGCTATGAATATTACAGTCAGATTGTGTCAGATAGTATTGATAATGTACATGGAAGATTTGAAATAAGCAATAATACCATGTATTCTATAATACTAAGTATTTTATAGTTTTTTTATTTTTCTTATTTGTATATAACTATTTGTAACGTTTGTACGCTGGCTGAGGAAACGCGGACAAAGGAGCGTAACTAGGAATATCCAAACAAAAGGGTCTTTAATTATAATCCACAGGCAGCAAGGCATTTACCAAAATGTACAAGCAATCCATAAACGTGAAAGTAAACGAAACAAACAATAACTGACCAAAAAACCGAAAGTAGGGAGACCTTAAATAGAGACGCTGACAAGAGGAAAACAGGTGATTGCAATGAACTAATGACTAAACAGGTTGACCAACAAGTTGACCAAATAAGGTTAAGCAGGAACTGTACCAACACAAACCAGGAAAACCAAAATAACAAAACAGGTGTCCATAACCGTTACACTATTTTGTATTATTTTTATATTTAATTATTATTTCATATGTTTAATATTTCCTATTATTATGTCTCTTGTTTACCAGTGTACAGCTGTTTTTGTACAGCTGCTTTGTAACAATGCAAAACTATGAAAAGTGCTATAGAAATAAACTTGAATTGAATGTGGTTATCAGTGTCATGTGTATGTGGTATGTTTTAGTACTATTGCTAAATTGTTTATATGTGCTGGAAATATTGAAGTACTAATATACAAATAATTTTTATATTAAAACCAACAAATAAAACTAGCACTATTCACTTTTTGTGTCCATAAACTTTAAAACAACATAACCTAGCATCATATGGCTAGGAGATTTAAGTTTTACCTAGTGTACATTGAGCACAATCTTAAGCAAATCAAACATAAACACAACGAAAGTAAAGCCAGCAAATCATTTGGTGAGTGTTGCACAGTGAGACATCTTTACTTCTAGAGATGATGACTAGGACCCACCTAAGGGAGTGTGTGTATTGACAGTTCCCTAGATGGAATCAACATCTGATGTGTTACATTGCAACTGTGCCCCAGAATTCAACATTTGATCTGAAAATGTGTGAACCAAATGGCTATACAATTAAATGATCCATACCCAGGATGGATCATGCTTCCTGCCTATTGTAAAGCCTCCAGTAGGATGTCCCAATTGCATTTGTATTTTGTTTGTGGGCCATTTGTCTCCAGATATAAGGTCTGGTCACACAGACAGTACCTTGGGTAAAGATCTAGAAGACGGCTATGCTACACGACTTTCTTCAATAAACTCTTTTCCCCTGAACTTTGGTCAAGCTTACTTATTTAATGTTTTAGAGAAATCTAATACGTTGGTGAGCCACCCAACAACTGGTCAGCCAAATACAAGAAAATCAAACACACCCTGGGATTATTTATCGGTAATCTGACAAAATTGGAGATAATGACCATATAACCTGTTTTTTTATCACCTGATAACTAGTTTCTCTTGTAAGCATTATTTTGTAAGTCAGTCAATTTGTAAGAATGTTGTTTCAAAATGCTGTAGTTGATATCCTACAATTTTGAGAATTTTGTACATATTTATGATTGTCGGCAGTTTGTATGATGAATTGTTGAAAATAATCCAAATTAAATTTATTAAGGTAATACCACAGACCCTAAATTATCATAGTTTGTTCCCTGTCAACAAAAATAATCTTAGTATTATTGATGACATGATGAAAGAAAATCTTCACACCATAGAAACCTTTCTGCTGTTTATTGTACAGAATTTGTTTTGTCAGAGTAAAAAGCTGATTGTCCAGCAGGATCATCATCTTATTTCCTTTCACTTAACTTAAAAATTATCTGATATTGTTTAAAAAGAGACTTCAATCAAGTTAATGTACTAGGCAGATATGGAATTACTATTAATACTATTGTTGTGTGAACAAATTAAGACAATCGAAAAGAAAAAAAAACTATTTGTCACCTATCAATCAGAAATGTAATGTAAATGTTTCACCAGTCTGCACATATTGAACACACTTAAACATGTTTTTGTTACTGTCACAGGTGAAGAATCACACAACAAGGCAGGCGGTGAGAAAAAGCCCCGGAGGGTGGATTTAATGAGGGAAAGGGGTGTAGTGCGAGGGGGGAGCAGCCGGGCAGGCTTCTGGTGCTGGTGCAGCTGGTGTGGCTCGTGCTCGGTGTTGCGTCCCTCGTGTCGGTGCGAGTGCGCGGTGGCGCGTGCTCCCCAGTGCGGCTTACGGTCACTCGCTGCTCTCTGCGGAAACGGGGAAAAAGCAACTTTAGTATGGCTTTCATCACCTCCAGACTTCGCATGCATGTATCTGATGACAAGTCATGGACTTGTTGTACACTGACAGAATTGAAGATTGGAAAGTCACTGATTACAGGTGGACAACAGAAGTGATCTGGTTCATTGCCAAAGCTTTCAAATACACATCCCACACCACTTTATGTAAATGGCTAGCCAGTGTTTACCAGGGTATCCTAAAGTGAGTATTAATTATGACAAAAGATGGTAATGTTCATAATGGTTCTTCCGGAAGATAGTCAGTAACACAGTAACACCCCAAGAAAATGTGTGTTGCATAAAATTTTATCCATGACATTTGCTAGCTGAATAATGTTCAATTAGCAGTCAACCAGAATCTGTCTACAACTGGATACTAAAATGATGCTGTCGAATATAACATAAACAGGTTAATAGTGCATGGTAGTAGATACCTAAATCAGGCCTCTAGTCTAATATTCTGAGACTTGATTAGTGACACATGCTGACATCTGGCGTGAGGTTAAATGCATAGTATACAGTATATCCATGCAGAAAGTCCTCCCTATCAATAGATAGAGCTTTGTTTTTAAGATGTTTTGTAATTAGATTTTTAGGGCTGGGTGGAGCCAGTGGGGAAACAGTAACTTTAGCCCCTATGTACTTAACTGATCTTCTCTCACGCTACAATGCATGCCAACGCATGCCTTACACTCTCAAAACTCTGGACTTCTGGTTGTACCCAGAATCGCAAAGTCCACTAAAGGCGACAGAGCTTTCTTGCACTTGGCTCCTAAACTCTGGAATAGTCTGCCTGATGCTATTCGGGGCTCAGTCCCTCTCTCACAGTTCAAAACTATATTAAAGACACATCTCTTTAGCCAAGCATTCTCATAATGCATCTCATCACTTGTTTTTCCATTCCACCTCAAAAGAGTAAATACAAGTTTATGCTCTTAACGTTATGAACAGCAGCCATGCTAATTATTCTCTGTTTTGGATAGTTAACACTGGGATAGTTAACACTACAACTCCTGGGTCTCCTGGGAAAGGCACACTGAGTGTAGATTATCAAGGGTTTATAGACCAGTGGTACAAGACGGCTGTCTGTGCTGATATAAAATATGTTAAAACCCTATTGAATTAAACTGGAATAAAAGAATATATTGTAACCAGAGTTTTTATTCACCTTTGGCACAGTAATAAAACTTATGAGAGAAGGTCTTATTATTACATTCACTTGGCTGAATGAGAGAACTAGACACCTCGGCCTTGGGGAGCTGTGTGTTTGTGTTACAGGATGGATCAGGGGAAGCGTGAAGAAGCATGTAAAAGGCAATGACCTATGACTTTGACAGTTCAAGCTGTTTCTGGACTTGCTGCTGTCATATGTGACAATCTATGGAACACGGAAAAAGATCATATGTCCTAAGAGTGCTGATATGGATACTTACTGATATGGAAATGTTTCTGGGTTCTTAAAAGATTGCTATAGACTATCCATATCCACTATCAGAATTGAATATTTGCGTAAGTTATGACGTAGATTAGTTGACTCTGTTAGCATAAATACTACTGATTTTGATGTAACAGCAGGTTGGCCTTTAAACTCCTTGTGAGTGGTAAAGTTGACTTCTGCTGGCAAAACTACAATCAATTTTTCTTCATTAAATTTTCTTCTAAATTGGCATCATCTCTGCTTCCTTGTCTTCATTCATCATAACTGGTCTATGGGTCTTAACTATAAATCCCCCACCAAAGTTAAAGAACAGACCCTAATTGTGACAAATATACCCTTCTGATATGTTGTGTAGCAATGTCATGATCTAAAAAATAGTTGTAACAGGTCTCTTTGCGTTAGAGGATATAACACTTTTTGCTGACACCCTACGCTTTACAACTAACATCTTGGTAGTGTGCTTTGTTTTTTTCTGTGCTTAATCAATCTTCTTGCCACCAGCATCCCTAAGTTTGTATTTAAACAAATGCTTGACATTACCTATTCCACCAGGCCCATATAGGTTGTGAAACACTACAGTTTCATTTTCTTTGTTAACATCCAACGTTGTTCCTGTAGAGAGCATTGCGTTAGCAATGCAAAGGTTGTGAGTTCAATTCTCAGGGAACACATGCACTGAAAAAATGCATAACTTGAATGTACTGTTGTGTCTGCCAAATGCATAAACTAAATCCAATGGTTTCATTTTAATACTTACCCAGTTAGGCAGAATCGAGGCACTGTTCACTAGAAAAATCTGTATAGAACATAAATCTTTACTCCTCTCTCTGCTGTTTGGACTACTTTGCGTTACTCCCCCTACTGTGTAAAGCACGTAACATGCTCAGAACAAATTTAAAGTGACACAACCATATTGCGGTCATTTACACTCCCACCAATCATGGTATGATGAATCAACGGAACAAACTGAAAATGGATCAGAACATGATTCTAAACCTTAATTTGACTGCCTTTCAGTTTCATGAATGTATGTAATGACTAGAAAGTTTTTTAGAAATAATTACTTGGTCTGATTTGAGGGTATCACCCAAGCCATTAACAGTAACTCTTCTTCAAGAAGGACCACCAATTTCTGGATGGGTCTTTCAATGATTGTGGGCTTGGAGGGTTGATCATGTTTGCTAACGAGTTTTCTTTCTCCTACTTGTATCTTCACTCGCCTGACAAATCTATCACTCTCTTCGACAGTTTCAACCACTCTGCCTAACTGCCACTGACTTCTTGGAAGCATATCCTCCTCGATGATTACGACATCATTTACTCTGACATTTCGGCGAGGAGTATGCCACTTTTGGCGTGTTGAAATGTTCAGAAGATACTCCTTCTTCCAGCGACTCCAAAACTGCTTAACCAAGTATTGGACTCTGCGCCATCGTTTCATAGCGTACATGTCTTTTTTGACAAATTTTCCTGGAGGTGGAAGTGCAACGTCAGACTTCATCAATATTAAATGGTTTGAGGTCAGAGGTTCGAGTGAATTTGGATCATTAATACCATCCACCGTTAGTGGACGACTATTAACTATGGCCATTGCTTCATAGAACAGTGTTCTAAGTGAAGCGTCGTCAAGCCTGCCTGGGCACTGAGCAAGTGTGGCATTGAGTACATTTTGCACAGTTCGTATTTGACGCTCCCAGATGCCTCCAGTGTGACTTGCAGAAGGAGCATCAAAGACAAACTCGCATTGTTTCTCAGAGAGAAAGACTTCCAGAGCTTTGGTGTCAACTTGTTTCAGTGATTCTTTGAGATTCTTTGAGAGCTCATTCCAAGCTCCCACAAAGTTGGTACCATGGTCACAATTAAGTTTGCGTACTGCTTCTTTAATACTGATAAAGCACCTTAAGGCATTAATGAAAGCATCCGTGGACAAATCTTCAACCATCTCGATATGAACTGTGCGAGAATATAGACAAGTGAATATTAGGCCGTATCTCTTGTACTTCTTGCAAGCTCTTTTTATGACAAATGGCCCAAAACAGTCGGATACTTTAACACGCTCTTTGGGAAGTTCTGCCATTCGTTGTTCTTCTGTCAGTCGTCTTAGTTTTCGACATTGCACACACTTGTGTATCAGCTTGGTGACTGACTTGCTGCCTCCAATGATCCAAAATCCATTCATTCTGAGCTCCATTTGAGTTTGGTTTTCGACCCTGATGACAAACCTTGGTGTGGTAATGTGACAGAATTAGCTTAGTGATGTAACTATTCTTCGGCAGAATCACTGGATGTTTTAATTCTTGACTGAGTGATGACTTTTTCAGTCTTCCACCTACACAAAGAAGACCTTTGTCCAAAACGGGATCTAGAGAGTACAACACACTACAACTTGGAAGAGTGTTTCCCTTCTGGATCATTCTTATTTCTTTGGTAAATGCTTCCTGCTGCACAAGCTTGATCACCACTTCAGCAGCCCTCTGACGCTCCTCGACAGTCACATGATCCTTAGGGTATTTCTGTTTTGTTCCCAGTCTTTTTATACTGGCAACAACCTTTAGTAGCACTGACCAAGAAGAAAATCGACTGAAGTGACTGAGAATGTCCATACTGTCACTGGCTGTGGTCACAAATGTTTGGACTGATTTAACCTCAGGGTCACCAAAAGCAGGTTGGCAGAGGTGTACGGTGTTGGACTTACTTTTTGCTTCCACAGAAATTTGGGTCCTGATAAGCAGATCGATAAAGAGATGTCAGAGTAACTCGGGTCCGTAATGTCTCTTATCAACTGCACACGGTTAGCAACGAATACATGAAACCTTCGTGCTTCATTGTTAATATACGCCAGAACAACCTGTGAATCTGTCCAGAAGAATTCTTTGTCAATCTTCATTTCAAGCTCTGTTTTCAGCATGACACTCATTCTAGCAGACAAGACAGTCGCCGCAAGTTCCAGTCTTAGTATGCTTGTGATTTTTGTAGGCGCAACTCTGGACTTTGCCATCACCAAACTGCAATGCACTTCACTCTTGTCATTTTAGAAATGGAGATAAGAGCAAGCTCCATATCCAGCATTACTTGCATCGGAAAAGTGGTGCAGTTCCGTTCTGATGATTTCATTGAAAGCATTTGGGTGATAACATCTTGGTATGGTGACTTCCTTAAGCTTCTGAAGGCTATTTTTCCAATTCTCCCACTGTGAACATAATTCATCTGGAAGCTGATCATCCCATCCTATGCCTCTTCGGCACAGTTCTTGAAGGATACAGTTTCCCTGTGGAATGAATGGTGCAACAAACCCAAGTGGATCGTACAGGGAGGCGATGACAGATAAGATTCCATGGCGAGTTGATGGCTGATCTTTAAAGTTGATATTAAAGCTGAAAGTGTCATGCTTTGTTAACCACTGAATTCCAAGTATGTGTCCTGTTGGTGTTGCTTTAAGGTTTAAGTCAAGGGGCTTAGATGTGATATCCCTTTCTGATGGGTCTATGCAGCAGAGAACGTCTTCCTCATTTGAGTTAAATTTATGAAGCCGTAAGCCTCCGTGTTTACACAGTGCTTGAGCATCAACGATCAGTTCTTTGGCTTCTTCAACAGAACGAACACTGGTTAACCCATCGTCTACATAGAAGTTCTTTTCGACAAACTCTGAGGCTGATAGGTGATTGGCTTTGTGCTGCTGTGCCAGGTACTTCAGACGACATTTGATCGTAGATGACGTAGCGCGGAAGAGATGAACTGCCATGCGATAGTCTTGAGGCTCTTTATCCAAGTCTCCACCCTCCCACCATAGAAACCTTAGAAAATTGCGTTTGTCTAGAGGGACGAGGAACTGATTAAACATCTTTTCTATGTCACAGGTGACTGGGACTAGTTCCTTTCTGAAGCGGCAGAGTACTCCCACTAAAGAGTTGATTAGGTCAGGTCCGGTCAGAAGAGTGTCGTTTAGAGATATACTGCAAAACTTCGCTGAACAATCGAACACAACCCTCAGCCTATCTGGTTTCTGTGGGTGGTACACCCCATAGTGTGGAATATACCATACAGTCTCTCCTTCGGGTATCTCTGGGGCTAGTTCAGCATCACCTTTGTTAATGATCTCTTCCATGAAGGCCTTGTAATGATCAGAATATTGCTTGTTAGACTTAAGCCTTTTCTTCAAATGCTGCAAGCGGGCAGCTTCTAGCCTTTTGTTATTTGGACGTGAGGGTCGGCCACTACACTTGAAAGGGAGAGGAAGTTCATAATGTCCATTATCCTTCTGTTTGATATTGGCACTGAGACGCTGTATGAAATGAACATCCATCTTGGGACACACTTTTATCCTCATAACTTTTCTCATTGAAGTCTGACTCTAGAATCTTTAAGACATTGTTGGGTGATGGGACAGGTATTTTCTCCAACTCTATGAACAAAGCTTTGATTTCCCTGTCTGTCTAGGTGTGGATTGGAGAGGCCTATAATACTCCAGCCAAGTTCAGTTCTTTGCGCAAATGGTTCATTTTCACCACCTATTATGACTTCGAGGTAGAGTGGATGGGCAGTCATATCCGATTAAAAGTCTGACTTCACAGTTCTGAAGTGGTGGCAACTGATTGGCCAGATGTTTGAGGTGAGGCCATTGCAGTGCTGTTTTTTGGTTGGGATGTAGGACTTGTCAACAGGAATGAAATCTCTAGTATATGCTTGCTGTAGTTAAATAGAATTTGCTGCTTGAAGCCCTCGAACTTGCAGACCACGAACCCTTTTACTTGCAGTGATGGTGTCAACAGCTGTCATGGTGCTGAGTCTAAGTTGCACTGGTTGAGTGATCGCATTTAAGTCATCAAGAAGATTTTCTAATATGAATGTTGAGTCACTCTGAGTGTCCAGTAGAACATAAGTGAGTACTTCTCTTTGTGGCTCTTCTACTGTAGAAATGAGGACTGGCACGATACTAGAAGTAGCAGAAGAACTTTGTGTGAGTGCATGGGCCATGACTTTGTGAACTTCCTGACTTTCTTGAACTTCTACAGAAGTTTTCTTTAATGCTTTCAAAGGCGCTTTATCTCTTTCTTCATGCAAGCAGGTAGGGTGATTTCGGCCACATGTTCCACATTTATGCCATCTCTTGCAATCTTTAACGATATGCCCTTTCTTGAGACACCCAAAGCAGAGGTGATTTTCTTGAATGAAGGTCTTCTTGTCTTCAATGGTTCTTTCTGCAAATGTAGGACATTAAGCAATGCTGTGTTTTCCATCTTTACAGACGAAGCATGATACCTTTGGCTTAGAGCTGGATGTTTCAAGTCTTTTAGAGCTGAAATCTTTCACGTCAGCCTTTGTACTAAGAGCCTTAGCTCGCTTGAGAAACCTTTCATCTGAATTTTTCAGATTCATGAAGACTGGGGACGTGATGTGGTTACAAGCTATTCTGGATTCCTTTTGCATGAAATCTGTAAAGTGCTTGAAACTTGGATAATCACCTGATGTGGTTAGCTCTTCCACCACAATTCGATTCCACTTACGCACAATCCATTCAGGAAGTTTCTTTAGTAACTTGTGGTTTTCTTAAGCTCTTCACAGAATGCTTGCTAAGGTAAGAACAATTCAGCTTCTGGATTTAGTTGAAATGTAGGCTCTGTCTTCTGACAGCCAGTGTGAGTTCTAGAGTCTATTTCTTCATCACCGCTTTGAATGATGCCTTCAAGATCGTTATACACCTTGACACGAGCTGCTGCTACTTCTACTTCTTTGTCTACCTGCAACTGATGTAACCGTTTTCTTTCCTCTTCTAGCCTTAGTTGCGTTTCGATCCCCTTTTGCTTTATTTCTGCTAGCATTTTAATTTCACAAAGCTTCCAATCACTCTCCATCTTATCAAGCCTTGCTTGTTGATCATGAATTTCTTGCATTGCTTTAGCTTGTTCTCATTTGGCTGCAAGTTCTGCCTCTGCATCAGCTCATTTACCTGAGATCTTGGAAGAAGTCTTTGACTGATTACCGGATCCCTGTGAGGACTCTGAAATGATTGTGTTTGTTATTGTGCATCCAAAGATGGATTTAACACTTGTCTCACTCTTTCCTTCACAAGCTCTTCATTGTAATCTTCATCTATTGTCTCCAGCCGATTACTCACAAGATCACTAATCTCCGCAGTCAGTGCAGCACAAGCGTCCATACGATTGACAATGTCTGGAGAAGTAGTATGGTTACGCAGTATTGGTTCATAATGCTGATAAATTGAATTATGTTGGCTTTGAATGTCTTGCTGTTTTCTTTTAAGATTCTCACGTGAGTAGAACATTTTCAGTCTTGATCTAGTCTCTTCTGCGGTCTTCTTCCAGGAGTTATAGAATGCTTTTTTAAAAGCCTTATAGAATGCTTTCTCTTGCTTCTTGGCTTCCTGTTCACGCATCGCTAGACCCTTTTTTGTCCAGGTTCTTTCACGTGAGCTTGATCTGATCCGCTGCACAGGTGGGTTGCTTATTTCTACAGCTGGGAGTGACATCTCATTTACCTGTTCGACTATGTGCACAACAGTATCTTCCGTAGCCTCCTCTGCATTCACAGCTTCCATAGTCAGGGAGGAACTTCAGCAGCAAGTGATACCACTCTCATCAGACCTCTAGTATGTAAGCACCCAAGAGATATTAGCAAGCAGGATCAATGCAAAAACAGCAGTAAATGTATATAACATTCAAAGATTAGCTTGTAATAGAAATCACCAGAAAATTTCAGATTTCACCAAAGTATACTTAAAATTAACACTGAATGTAACTCTTTGAATGCACAATAGATTCAAGTTTCTTCAAGCAATGCTCAAATTTTACTCAAAATAATGTATTTCAGTTTTTAAATTATGCAATAGATTTGTTGCATAGCATGAATTATTTTCTTCAACTTCAAATCCTTTGTAACTTTTAACCTTTTAATTCAAATTTCCGTGAAATATTCTTTTTTCCTTTTGAGCATCTCAACTTGCAGAGTTCAGGATAAATGGAAGCAGCTTACGTAGAAATATAATCTTCTTGAACTCTCTTGTCACTTAAAGTTTCACTCTGCATCTGCAATGTAGAACGACAGTACACCGCCACCTTCTGTCCTTGCTCTTTAAGCCTCTACGATGACGTCACAACCCCCCAGCCGCTTGCTTGTTAAGAAATGGCCGTGCCGTAGTGTTGTGTTCTCGCGAAAACGACGGCATCGATGTAGTAGATGCATGGTTCCTTTAAACCTATAAGGAAGGTTTATTATAGCATATTCAAATGAGAACGATATTGAAAAATATTTGTTAACATGTATAGATATTTTTAGTAAATATGCGTGGAGTCGTGTTTTAAAAAACAAAAGCGGAGTAGAGGTCGCCAAGGCGTTTGAATCTATACTAAAAGAGGGATGCATGCCTAAAAAATTACAAACGGACAACGGGAATGAATTTTTTAACAAGCATTTTTAAGACTTAATTTAAAAAGTATAATATTCATCATATTGCTACAGAATATGAATTTAAAGGCCAGAGTTGTTGAGTGTTTTAACAGGACCTTGAAAAGCTGAATGTGGAGATATTTAACAGCCACTAATTCCAAACGTTATGTTGACGTGTTACAAGATATCATACTCGGATACAATTCCAGCTTTCGTTCGAGTATTAAAATAAGGCCGCTGGACGTTAAAATGGAAAACGAAAATGTAGTATTTCATAATCTATACGAACCTGATGGTATATGAACCACCACCAAACCAGTGTTTAAATACAAAATCGGAGATGTTGTACGAATTTCTAAAGTGAGAGGTATATTTTCAAAAGGTTACAAGGAAACCTACACTGAAGAGTATTTCACTGTGTCGACGTGCATACCACGCGATCCACCAGTCTATAAGCTGTGTGATTATGATGGAGATATTATCGAGGGTAGCTTTTATGAGCAGGAGCTACAAAAAATAACGGTAAGCGGGAACAAGGCATTCAAAGTAGAAAAACTATGGTTTTAATAAAATGGTTTGGATGGCCTTCTAAATTTAACAGCTGAGTACCTGAAAAAAGATGACCCCTTAAAGAGATCACTTACACAAAGAACAATGTCAATCAAGTAAAAAAACAGACATGGATGAGCGTGATTTTTATGTCTTATTACCATGCAACACCTCTATGGGAACTTATCAGGAAAATCGCATTTATAATTTTAGAACCAGATTGGCATCCCCTATAAACCTAAGAGGTAAATGGGAAGTGGGTTTAACAGAGTTTAAGTTGACTAATTCACTAACACAACGCCATTTATATTTAAAAAAAAAAACTTCTTATACTGTGTTAAAATACCTGAGACCTGTCTATAGCACTTATTCACTGTTGCCTCTTATTGTAGTTGAAGTTGCTTCCTTGTCTTTATTTGTAAGTCGCTTTGGATTAAAGCATCAGCTAAATGACTAAATAACTAAATGTAAATGTAATGTAAATGTAAGTTTCCTAAAACTTGGTATCTTTTTAATAAGGAAGATGCTGTTTTTGATGTGATATACGATAACCCAACACTGAGAAATACATGTATGAATATCACAAAGAAATACAGAGCACTCTGTTATCAGTACTAATAACGGTATATACAAGTTAAACCTATGATTTGCGTTAAAGACGGAGTATTATGACGACCTGGTATTTCTAATTAGGGAAATAAACGCAAACCTCCCCGCGCCAATGACCCTCGGTTATGACTATGTAAAAAATAAGGTTACGGGTTAAAACCGGGAGTCCCTTTGAAACACAACTCAATCACTGGCGAATCCTTTGGTGAGGGCGATGTCGTGATGACGTATGCTCAACACCAAGCAGACATCAATGGCGGGTTCAACACGCTGTATGTGTATACGGATATTATTGAACACCAGCCAGTCTGTGATTTGTACGTACCACTCTTGAGATGCGTACATATAACAGGGGAGAACAACAATGTGGTCAGTGTCCGATACGATAAGCCGCACTATGCATTAATCAATAAATCCACAATTACCAACATTACTATCGAAGTGAAAGACGATCAGAACAAGGAAGTCCCATTTAATTATGGAAAAGTTGTTGTGAAACTTCACTTTAGATCTAACAAAGACTTTCTTTAAAAATAAATGGAGTATTTCAGCAATGTTGACCCTGAGCGTTATGTGGCATATTACCAAAAACAAGCCAGAAATGGACTCCCAGCGGTATTAGCCATACCGCTGCTAAAACAATGATTTAACATAGCCAGACCGCATCTTAAATCAGCTACAAAAAACATACTTTGCGATGTTGTCACCAATACGCTGACGAGGTCTTATAATAATAATAATACACAAGATGGGTCCGGATGTATGGTATACACCACCAGGTAGTAAGGGAAGTGGCCAGCCGGTGAAGAAAACAAACCCGCTACGAAGAAGACATCAGTTGGAAAAAGAGTGCATAAGGTGTCTGCAAAACGCGTCACATCCTCTACCACAAGGAAAGCTGTTAAAACTGTTTTCTAAATCATGGCCTTACTACATAACATGTCCGAAGAATGTGTTAAATCTGAACTAGATTTGTTCACAGTACCATTGACTCAAACGGCTATTGAAAAAAACGCTTATATGAAAGTACTACCCTTACCTGCGATATCCGACACAGCACCATTGGATTTTCTCTTTTACAAAGACACTGCAGGACATATGGACACGACGGACCCCTCTGGGAGAAACCGGGGTCTAACCAAATGGGCGGGCTTTACTGACGGCGGTAATGTTGTGGAATTACTAGTGCCTATTCAAAGTGATATTTTCTTACAAGAAAAACTGATGCTTAACGGTGTTCACATAGAAATTCGTATGACTAGAGGTAAGATCACCATTTGTGAAAAAATGTCAGTGTTACCTGCAGTAAGACTGGGACACGCACAGCCACTACGGCAAAATACCCAATAGAAAGGATTTGCCTAAAAATCTTCTCAAAACCGGCTGGTTCATGTGTGTCTAATCAGGAAAATTTATTCTTAGGTAACGTTCTTAGGAACGTTACTTAAATCTATTGTTGTAGCCATGGTTGATAACGATGCATTCACTGGGGCTTATGATAAAAATCTGTTTGTGTTCAAAAATTACGATTTGGAATTCTTGGCTGTCTATGTGGACGGTCAACAATACCCTGCTAAACCGCTACAACCTGAATATGAAGGCAGATCTGCCTTGTGTGAATTTTACCAGCTAGCCTTGGCCTCTGAAAGACATCTTAAAAATCAAGCTCTATCTATCGATAGGGATGATTTTCTGCACGGATATACACTCTATGCATTTAACCTCACACCAGATGGGAATATTAGACTAGAGGCTCGGTTTAGACAGCCTCTATCACGTACCATTAACTTAATTGCTTATGCAATATTCAACAGCATCATAGAAGTGTCAAACCGAAGACAGGTCTTAATTGATTACTATTAATTGGAGCATGGACACATTGGAACATACAACACTATTCATGGACAGAATTTCACGCAACACACATTTTCTCAGAGTACTACCACAAGTGCCGTTAAGAACATTACCGTCTATCAACACTCACCTTTCAACTCTCCCCAGTGAACACTGTCTACATATACAAGAGTAAAGTTGACAGTTTTCTACAGTTTTGGAAATAAACTGGAACACCATCGGTTTTCACCCATTATTAACGACTTTCTAACCCTCAATTTTGTGTGTGTGCTACACCCAGTCAGACAAGTTCAGGAATTTTCAGCAGACACTTGTGGGCAGCATTGTGTGTTTTTCCTGTATCGTATGGTTAAAGTGTACAGTTATAATGATCTAATAAATCTGTACGGACGTGATCTACTTAAAAATGATGATATGGTTTCACGTTTTGTGAAAAAACTAAAGCCTTACGAATGTAACCATAAAATGTTAAGTTGTATTCAGTGTGTACCCCCTCTAAATGGTAATATTGTATTATGAATATGTTATGAATAAATAATTTTCAAAAACGTAAGTCATTTTCTAATGTTCTTTTATTAAAATAAGTACACAGTTAAGAAAAACATGATTCACACGTTTAAAAACTTAGCCATTGGCTTTTATTAAGTTTTAAACACAAATTCCTCTGAACCAGTAGGTTGTGGCTTTATTGCATGTGAATGTTTTTTTTCTGTTTCGGGGGTCAAGCTGTCATTGACTTAGTTTTCAAGGAATTTATTACACCTCTAACATTTAGGTTTGGAACAGTAGAATAGGGTATGTTTAAAGTAGCAAATCTTCTAAAAACTCATTCCAACCTACATCTCTACGATCATCCCGGACCCCATGTGGTGCTGTAATGCTTTTAACCAAGTCCAACAAATGTAAACCACTGATGATACTTCCTTTATAAACAAACTCCCCCGACTCTGTCCAAGAAAAAACTCCTTTAGCTTCAGACATTTTTTCTAGAATGTATTTAACATTTTTTAAACTTCTTGCTGGCACGTTCTTTAACATATCAGTGACTACATCATCTACCACATCTCTGACATCCGCAGTAGCTGTTGGTTGATCTTTATCAGCGTGGTCAGATGGTAAGGAGAGCGTTAATGTATTGGTCTCCCTGTCACCTTGTCTTACAATGGTTAAAAACCTCTGTAAAGCGTTTGTATACAGCTTGGCCTTTTCATGAGCATTCAAATCAGATCTGAACAAGATACTTCTAATAGTCATATCCAAGTTGTTCTCCACAACCTGATGTATAGACTTGCGTGTGTTACTGGTTTTTAGTTTTTCCAGCTGATGCTGTGGAACTAAAAATAATTTTTTCATTTTTTATCTAGATGTAATCAGACTAGAAATAAAAGGGATCGCCACACTTAAGAGTGGTAAAAGACCCCCCACCCTGTTGGTTTATCAGTTGTCTCTTTCTTTTAACTCCAATCTTCTTGTTTGCGACAAATTTGATAACACTGTTCCTCCTTTTAGCCTCTGCTGTTGTTTCTGCATGAGCGGTATATTACCGTAGAGTAAGTTAAGAGCTATTTCACACAGTGTTACAATGAGCTCACTTGCGTCAGATTGTAAAATAACCCACCTCTGTTAGGGCGTAGCTTTTAAAAGTAGTTTTAAAAGACGTAGATTTCTACAAAGCCTGGCCGACATCTTCCCCCATCCAACAGTTTCACTACCTTCTTTTCTGCAGGTATACTGCAGGATGTGGTGAAAGTAAATCTGTTCTGAGGTGATAGTGTTTGGGTGTTTTTGCTTTATAATCAATCATCAGGTATCCAAAAGGCTTACTAGTTGCATCATGATAGCACTCCATAATTTTTTTTTCTGGGGTACATCTGTCTGCCTAGTATATTAATCTGATTAGTGTCTCTGGGGTTTTTAAACAACAAAAGATAATTTGTATTTAAACTGATGGTCCTGCTGGATTTACCCTTACAAAATAAATTCTGTACAATATAAATGGCACTAAGGTTTCTTTGATATACATATTGTGTGAATATCTCAACTTTATTGTTGCCGCTAGCTTCTGTCATCATGTCATCAATGATCAGTAAGTTAGTTTTGTTGACAGGGAGCAAATTATCAATATTTAGAGTCTAAGGCAGGCCTTCAATAAATTTAATTTGACATATTTTTAACAATTCATCATACAATGATTGCCAACAATCATAAATATATACAAAATTATCATAATTTTTAAAAATCAATTTTACAGCATTTTGCAAAAACATTTTTACAATACATAACTTTCCAGAGTTTGAAGGTCCACTTATTACACATGAAAATGGGTGTTGTAATCTGAAAGCAAAACCATCTATAACTCGTACACCCCTTGACCTTTTTAACAACTGATTTGTTGTGTAGTGTGAATTGTTTTTTATTTCTGACTATGGTGTCAGTGTGTGCCAGTATATGTTGGATGTTACCGCCCCCCACAACATAGTGGTCAACAAGCCCAGTCGGCATGTCTAACCTAATGGTTTTTGAGTTGCGCGTGATCCCTTTGGCTTTCATGCAGACCTTACCCTTTGCTGTCAGATAGTCATACGTTTTTGGGCCACCTGAACAAAACTCTACAATGTGATCCCTGTACCCAACCTTATCAGTTAGATTACCGAGGTAAGGCCCCAGTGGAGGTTCTCAGTCACCGTCTTTAGATGTAAAGATGACGCTGTCTATATCACTGTATAACAATCTATCCCCCAACTTGTCCATGAGATCATACAATTCTAGATGTGCATGTGCAGTTGTAAATGCACCAAGAAAGACATTAATGTCACGGGTCCGACCGCCATTTCTATCCGCATAACCCCACTGGATTAATGCAACAGTGTCTGACACAAATGAGAAATGCTTAATGTCGTATCTGTCTCCAAAAATGTGTTGGGCAAACTGTTCAGGGTCTGAAATCAACTCCAAGCTGCAGCTATGGGTTCCAAATCTGTGTGTGGTTTCTGGGGGCTTAGAAAGTGTGCCAAACAGATTGTAAAACACAAATTATTTGAAACGTTAGTGGGACAGAATAAATTCATTCTGTTTCTGGTGATCACCGCGTTATGGGCTAAATGACAATATTTCGATACACACCACCCTGTACCCCTTGCTATAGACACTTTTAACACCATGTTGTCGTCAACCCACACTTTAGAATTGCTCTGCATTATCTTTTCCAATTGTTTTGTTAAAAAATTTACCCTGTAATTATTGTTAGGTGACAAAACAGCATTAACATCAGTTGTCAGACTGGGACCTCTCAATGTTATACTAATTAAGCCACCATCCCCAGCCTTTTCATGGTTTCCATTGTAAATGTTTTACATAAAAGATGTTTTCATGAAGTCCAAAGATGCACCCTAAAAGGTTCTTAGGCTGAACAGATACAGCGATAGTTGATAACACAAAAATCTGAATTACGATAGCGTTATCTTTGTTTTTATATAATGTAATAATTTAATAAATGTTTATATAAAATGTTATGCGGTTTTAAGATATAGTCAAAGTCTGTTTAAAACTAAACATTTCGTTTTAACAAGATTATGTATAATTTTTTACTTGTTATAATGTGAACATTTAACCTATGGGTATCAATACAAACAAGTTGGGGGCATGGTCTTTGTTTTAACTTTAGATGCAACAGAAAGACAAACAAATTGGGGAGATATACTTTAATCAAAAAACTAGACAAGCCAGAGAGGGTCAGACTGGATAGGGGCCATGTGCTCTGTTAAAAGCGTTATTCTGTTTAAACAACAGAAGAATATCAGACAGGACGGTGAACAATTCTTTATCTGAGGCATGCAGGTCAGGGTATATTCTGGCAAACCGTTTGCCAATCACGTTTTGCATTCGGCAAAGCAGATCATAGCACACGCCGTTTATCAACACACGATGGATAACTCGCAAAGCAAAACGTTCCTGCCTGTTTTCCCAGCACATCACTATCAGTACACTAGTGATGTGCGGATCAATACTAAAATATCGATATCTCCGATACCAGCTTTGTATGTTCTAGAATCGATTATCTTATCAAAATATCGATATTTCAGTAATTTGGAGCAAATA
>JAZGTI010005221.1:0-25941 GCA_036877585.1 Botia kubotai | reverse complement strand
TATGTATATGTTAACATTAATACAAAGTTGAAGGTTTTATTGTTTTGTTTTTGAGCAACTGGGATGGTGCCCCCCTGGGAGTTGGTGCCCTATGCAAACTGCAAACTCTGCGTATAGTGAGTGGCGGTACCGAGACCAAGACTGAATGAAGGGTAGACATGACAGAGCTGGGCTTACAACACAGAACTGGCCCTTCAAACTATGCCCACCTTCCCTTTCACACACGCATAGCGTTTCAAGAAATTACACATGAATAATTCATGTTTTCAACTTTGCTCAAGCCAACTAAAGCTGTATAATTAATTGAGGTTTCTTTAACAAGGGAATGGAATTAGGGAGGGATTGTTTAAAACCGGACAGCTGTGAGGAGGCAAGACATGATAATACCATAATCATGTAGAGCAGCACTAAGTGGTCATAGAAACAATGTGATATATTAGTAGCTGATAGTACAACTTTAGGACAACAAGCGTGTGGGTGCTGGGATGGAGGTATTCCTGTCCATCTCGTTTCAGCTCCTACAAACTGTCAGATTTCTCATTTGGGAAAGTGTAACACCAAAAGCATTTGGTTGATGTCTTTTCACCTCTCTAATCATTCCAAGTGTATATGGTTTTATAGAATATGTTATAATAAGGGTCATACTGTATCGCTATTAACTATGAATAGATTCATTTCAGGACATTTCAATGAAAAAATTATTAAAAAATAGCAAAGCTCACACAAAAGCACGTGAAATCGCTTTCAAAGGGGGAGAACTGTTATTTTTAGGTCCAACAATTTCAGCTAATCTGCAATAATTTCCAGAAATAAAGTTACACACCAAGTGCTCAATAGAAAAATCATTTTCTTACTGCAAAAAATGTCTGAGTGGACCGATGTGAATTTTATTACTTGCCGATATTCAGAACAGTGTTTCTCTATGTTGGGGAAAAAAGGAAAATTATGGGAATGAAACTTTATTATAAATATAAAAGTCATTTATTTGTTATAAATGCAAGTGGTCCAGTCACCAAGGTCTCTTGTCCTTTCGTAATAACATAAAAATGAAATGACTTTCATACCTTTTAAATATGTATTTGCTTGGACTGATGGTTAGGAGAAAATGTTATGATAGTCTAAGGCATTGCTTCAAGACTTTGTTTTAATATTGTGCAGAGAGGTTAAAAACTTCCTCACAAGAATTTCACAAAGTTTATAGTTTTCTTTTGCGGAGAACGGTTTAAGAATGACATCACTAAACTCTAAAACTGAAACGCTAGTCAATACTTAAAGCACATCTAGTTATTGGCAAAACCTTTTATTTTACATCTTTCTGTATAACTGTTTTTAAAACATTCATGTTCCTAAAAATATCCTTCCTGTTTTCAGATGACATGTTTACTGTCAGTGCGGTGGTGCTCTTGAATGGCTTACCCATGCGCTGGCTCCTGGCTGGAACCGCTGTCTGCGTAATCTTTCAGTCAGTGTGCGGAACATCTAGAACATTCTTAACACAAATTCAGGAAATTGCTCAGCAAGTGTCAGGTTATTCTAACAGAGACCTGTAATCCTGTAAGACTTCCCCTCTGTGTTGCTCTTAACAGACAGCACCTGGAGGAAAAAGAGGGGGAGGCTGAGCGATAGAAGGAAACAGAGAGATTTTTAGCATTAGTCATGATGCTGGCATTAAGCACATTTAGTACGGTTTAAAATAAGTGAGTTTTCCAAAGCACAAAAGACGGAATGAGAAAGGAACCTAAACTAAAAAAATAATAACATAAAGGGAATATTACACAGTTTTTGCGTTTAAAATTTGTTTTGGGCAAAACTATATTTAGTTAGTTAGCTAAACAGGCAGCACAAATCAATCAAAACTCTGAGTGTGATGTACATTGAGTGTTCTGCCCTGAAACTGCTTCCAGACTCTAAGGTATATTCTAAAATGTAGCGGAGCCGCTAACTGTGGTGAGCCGTTTTGAGATAGAGTCAAACATTGCCACTCTGACTGAAGGATTTGCACCTCTGTTCCCCTCTGCAGGACAGATCTTCTAGGTAACCAGCAGCCAGCAGGTGATGAGCACAGGAGAGCTTATGCTTGGGGAACTTTACTGAAAAGCCTCTAGTTTATCTCTAGCTCCCCGGAAAATCTCTGTCAAAGATATACCTTCACAAAAATACAAAAAATACCCCCACCAGCTTTTTCATGGTTCATGGTTTTAAATGGTCAGTGCTGTTTTGAAAGCAATTGTTACCAACAAGTCATCCATCACAAGCCAAGTTCTCTGTGTAAAAGATGTAAAAGATAGAACTATTTTTTAGTATATGTTATATACTGTTTTTATATGTTTTCTTAGTATAAGTCAAATTACAATAAAAACACACCCTATCATAGACGGGTTCAAACAGAGTGACCATGTCATGTTATAACTGTAATTTTGTTTTATTTGTTTTGAAGAATTGTTTTGAATTTCAGAGCTCCTACAGTCTTGAAACAGTTCAATCTTCTTTCTCTTTCTAAACAGGCTACAAAATACTATCACATTATGTATTTTCCTTTTGTTTGAATGTAATAGCTTTTATATTATGACAAGACTATTGTGAACAAGAGGTCCGTTCAGTTTGGGCACAGTGTCCCAGAGAATTACGCACTCAAGCATGTTTTTGCTGTAAATGTTAGATTCTGTTATGATAGAGGTTATATCTTGGTGACAGCGGCTCTTCTTATGAGTGTCATATTGGTTTTATGCTCTCATCCTGAACCAATGCATATTTGACGGAAATCTGAATCTAATGGCAAGTTGAAATTGACAGATACAATAAACATCTTTCACCTTTTTACTTTTCATGACAGCGTGAAATTGTATATCTGTATCTCTTCGCAACGGAATATGAAAATGAGGCTTCAGTATCACATTCCCTCAAGTGTACAACTCTGTATTCCTTATATAAACTGTTATTTACCATTCAACCAATAACCGTGAGCGTGTTACAGCACAATGGTCGATTCCTTCAGGAATGAAGTCGCCAGCGAATGCACCACAGTTTATTGTTATGTCTAGCCTCTTGAAAACATCCGACCACACATATCTAGCTTTAGCGCCCATCCCCCACAGCGCTTTATCTCCACTCAGACAACCTACAATTAATCCAAATATTAGTGTTTAATTAAAACCGGGGAAGAATGAATATTTTAAGGATTAAAGGATTACGACTCATGTGTCATCACAACAACAGGATAACTAAACTGAAAAAGTGCCTTAGCAGGCAGTAGTACAATCTCAAGGCGAAAACTGCATCAAAGAGTTAATTACCCAGCTAATCATGGCAGCTCCCGAAAGGATTAGAAAATCCTAATCGTAAATCTTTCTTAAAATTAAAATCCAAGACCTAATAAATAAGGCCAGGTGAAAAACTCTTTTCATTTTGCCTAATTATTAACTTGATGAAATGTTAATAATTAGCAGGATTTACGACTTGGAGTTTACTTTGTGCCTTAATGCTACCATAAATTCACTGTTGTTATTCTTATGTAAACAGAATTTTTCTGTGTGGGAATGAAAGGGTTTCATTATCCTATCCTCACGTGTCTATGTCCCCTCTCCACCTGCAATCGATGAGGCTCTAATGGTCACTCATCTGCCCGCGATAAATATCTGTTACTACCAGCATGGCTGAGGAAACAAGAAAATGAGTTGGTTGGCCCAGTCGCTGCCTACTTGGTAAGTGGGCTTCTGTTTGGCAGCCTGGTTGACACTAAGGGTAGGTACTTCTGGAAAAATTGTGATATTGGTTTACTTTATGCAATCATATTGCAATATGCAATAATAAAAAAAGAGTAGTTAAAACATTCTATTTTTTAAATCACATTTGCTGTATTAATTTTACCACCCATTTTCTTTAAGTGACATTTTGCCCATATAGCCAATACAATTTGCTTTATAAATGTAATAAAAAAATCCAAAAGCTGGTTGCTGTGCTTTGGCTGCATTAGAGACAACAAAGGAAATCTGTTTTGATAACACATCATTGTCTGGGAAATTTCATAATTATACCACAATAACCTTCAACAGCCCTGTACAAGCAATTCATGGAAACAATTTAGCTGATCAGAACAATGAAAAGCCTTCAAATCACAAATATGTTATTCTTTTCATGTAAGCGCCTTTGAATCTGTCCTTACGAGGTTTCATTGCGGCGTCAAACGTCAGATTCTGTCGTCTATTCTTTCAATTATAGTTTTAAATTTTAATGTGCTTTGTTATCGTCATTGTTTAAACTGTCTGGACACTGATTGGTCTGAGCAAATCTTGAAGGCTGATAGGTTGATGGGTTTCAATGTCCTCAGTGTCCTCAAGGCCAAATAAAACTTTCAGATTGCCATTATTCTCCTCCCGAGATGCATTCAGCAGTTATAAAAGTTTCTAAATAATACTAATAATGTTTTGATTATAATGTGTGCAGTGAAATAGGGTAATAAATCGATGGGAAGTTGTAGCATAACGAAGCACAGCTGTGCATCAGTATCTATATACCTAATTCTCATCCAAACCACTGCAGGGCTTTTCATGAAAGATTTACTTAGCATTGCTCATTTAAACACACACATTAAAAGTCAATTTAACCGTATCCCTCAAGGGCTATTTTTGGAACAAAGGGGTTGAATAAAAAGAGGGCTAATTAAAACCCTGGTTAAACTGGTGTTTGTGTAGCTCTCTAACTGCCTGACTCTTGCTCTAAATATTGGCAAAGGCTGTATAAATGTACTACAAAATGTTACATGATGTGTTACGTAATTTATATCTTATTTAATCCAACAATTAAAAGAAATGCACCACAAATCTATGACAACATTTATCCCAATCACACCGCAAATACAAAGACATCACCCTTAGTGTCGCTGTAAACATATTTCCACTTAGTGTGCTGCCTTAGATATTTAAAACGAAAGCTTAAGGCTTGGAACATTCATAAATATGTGACAAGCATTTATAATCAGATCATTTATCTGCGTGAGACAACCACATACATTCTGTGGCTGTACAGAAACAAGCTAATAGAGTTGTCAGTCTTATAGTTTGACAAGTAATTAGTGAAGGGATTGTGCATTCTGGGATCTCCGAAGGGCACGAACAAGGACGTATTTGTCATCCTCATAGGCACCTGTGGGCGGCAGTTTTTAGCACACCTTGTTATGTTGAGTTTTGTCCCCGTATCTGATTGCAGTTGAAATCGTTGGGAGGCCAGAGGGAGGTGTTGCTTTAGAAGTAGTTTGATCACACAAAAAAGAAACAGAAAAGAAAGTGCTGTACATTGTAGAGATTGGTAGGAAATGATGGCCTTCTTGTACTGATGCCTTGATTTGACCGTTTTGTTTTTTAAGCTGATGGCATTGTTTGTAAATATAGTTTTTCAAAATGTGAATAGATAAACAAATACATTGCAGTAAAATCTTTCTGTTTGTACATATTTACTGTACAAATATCTACGCTGCCAAACAATTTGATCATGTTATTTAGGTGCAATTTGATCATGTTATTTAGGTGGCTAAACTTCTCGGAAAAAGCTGAAAGCTGACTGCATGTCCAAAATAACAGAGGGTTATGAGTGTGTGCCATTAAAAAAATGAGTACTATTCTATCCTTTAGGCTGTCAACATATTTTCCTCCATCTGGAATCTGTGCAGAAGGGCGTATTTGTGTCAGGGACAGAAAGGGGAGATTATTTAATTTGAAGTATTTAATTTTGAAGTATTTAATCTGGAGAACATTCCATCAGTAAATAAATGAACAATACTGGCCTTTGCTGTGCATTACCAGAACAGGTTTGGTTATCAAAACTTTATCAAAGCAGTTCTTTTTAAAGTTTGCCAGCTAGTCAACACAGATCAATCAAATGAACAAAACGAGTTGAATCAATAAAACCTTTTCTTAATTAAAACAATAAACAATTGCAGATGCTAAAATGTATGATTTATGAAAGTCATAAATTACAGATAAAATTCATTACCGATTAAACAAATACGAGTCTGTCAATGCACATTTATCAGGGCGTTTTATAAGCAGATTAAAAAACGCCAGTGATTATATTTATATTCTTCAACGCACGCTGACGATTGGTGGAGGGTTGCCAGATCTGCGTATCAAAATCAAACAAATATCCAATCAACATCTAACCCAAAACAAACCTAATCACCATAGCCAGTTCACCTGAGTAAAACATTTCATGACTAAAATTTCACTCAAGTAAAAATCAAACATTTAACCCGCGGAAAATAAAACAACCGCGGCAACAGTTTAAAACGAGTCAACTGCGCTTTAAAACCACGGACTTGGCAGCATTGGTGTGGCGCGTCACCGCCGCCTGAATGCCAGGACTTCTAATCCCTTAAACGCTTTTGTAAGTCTTTCAAACTCTGAGCAGAGCAGAGGAGTGGAGGGCATGGCTCTTGTTCAGTTTGACATTCAGGCAACCAAAAGAAAGTTAAATGAGTTTTGCGGCTCTGAGTGAAGCTTAAATGGGCTTGATTGATCTCAATAAATAACGCTATTGAATGGGCCGTTCACACGGGTCGTTTTGTAAATGCCGCAGGGTGGCGGAGTGGAAACAGAGATGCATTTTCTATTTTACCCTGATGTCAGCCATGATGTATTGTGTATGGAGTGAGTGAGATGTGATGGTGGTAGCGCGAGTATTGACCAGAATCTGACATTCAAAAGTGCTTGCGCAAAGCTGCCACCAAGCTGATGTGATTTTCCATGCAACTCGTTTCGACTGGCGGAGAAATGGTATTTAAATCACAAGTGCGCGTAGAAACGACTGACAGTGAGATTATTCCGTAAACAGGTTAGCACAAAAAACACATTCAGACATTTCGTCACAAATAAACCGCGATTATAACTGAAAAAAAACTGGAGCATTGAAACTAGCAACTCATACAACGTCATATCCGGCAGCCATTATGATGTTAAAATGACATATTAGCAGCTAGGCTAATGCATGTAATAAACCACATAATTTAAAATCCTTGAGCTGTGTGTAAGTGAACTGTCCTTCAACATTAATGTCTCAGGTGTGTAAGAATGAAAAGGGAAATATCCTCTCCAGCTAACAGGGAACATTTTCGGATAATGTTGGCTAACATTCTCTTAAAGTGATCAAAAACGTTCTTGCAGTAACATTAGTAAAAGTTTTTACATTATATATCATATATAACAACACCATTCTTAAGTATTTAGCGTAACGTTTTAAAAATGTTACAGAACTAGTGTTTGAGTAAACTTATAACCAAGCAATGACATTAATAAAAAAACTGGACATTTTACATTTAGCGGATTTATCCAAAGCGACTTACATTGCATTATACTACACATTGATCACTATACATTGAGTATGTGCAATCCCTGGGATCGAACCCATGACCTTGGCGTTGTTAACGCCATGCTCCAACCACTGAGCTACAGGAAAGCTGTAAACGTTCCTACTTTTAAAACATTTTAATAGTTTTTGTGTCTTAACGGAAATGTTAGAGAAATGTTCTTACAACCTAAAATAGTTATCTGGCATAATTCTAAGCACCTTACGCTGCGCTGTAGGGTGCTGATGTATTCACTGGATCTATCAGCTCGATGTTTGGATCCAGATCACGGACACTAATGATATGTGGGGAGTTATTTTCTTGCTCACAGCCTGTGAATCTCCACACGTCTGAATTCAATATCCGCCAGAAAACACTGGCTCTCTCCTCCCTAAAGGCTGCCAGGGTCAGGCAAATCTCTGTGAAATTACAATATCTCAGAGTCTATTGAATAGGAAGAAGAAGAAATGGATGAGAATGAAAGAGATATATAGAGAATGGGAGAACAGAGGAGATGAAAAGGATTTGGCATTGAAAAGCAGCGTATAGCGTATCCAATAGCAGACAATCAGACCACACACAGCAGCTGCAGTATCAAAGGAGGTGTGTCTGTCTGCGTGTGCACATGTGTGAGTTAATGCTCTGCTTCCAGATAACGTACATTGTAGGCGCGTCATTTCTTTTCCCAAAACAGTTAGGCGCAAACCACGCCCCCATACGAAAACCACACCCCGCACCCATGACTCACATCTCTGGCTCGATTTCATTGGTCAATCCGGTTATGTGGTTGCCCTGAGAATAAGTTTAGAAATTAATCAAGGTCGTTGATGATGGATGGGTTGCTGACAAACCTTCAAAAAGTCTTTTGAATTCTGGGCTAGGACTGCAGGTAAGGACATGTGACCCGGGACCACAAAATCAGTCATAAGGGTCAATTGGTTTAAATTGAGATTTATACATCATCTGAAAGCTGATTTCCATTAATGTATGGTTTGTTAGGATAGGACATTTTTTGAGAAAATCTCCTTTAACTTCTTATACAAGTGTGTATCCCTTTTGGGTATTGTATTAAAATTTGTGTGTTTGGCATAACGCTGTGTAGTCAATCAGCGGTGTGATATAGTTGACCAATGAAATCGAGCCAGAGACGTGAGTCATGGCTGCGGGGTGTGGTTTGCGCATAGGGGGCGTGGTTTGCGCTTAACTGGTTTGGGAAAGAAATGACGCATCGTAGGCACAAACATTGCCAATTTCTTTGTTCTTCTGAAACAACAGATCTTTTTCCAAAATCTAGTAAGCTGCCTCGCTGCCATCTAAAGCAGCAAAGTAAGCCATTGAACCTCATAAGTGAATGAGCTGGAATGCTCTGCTAGTGTTGTCAAAAATGTCGATATTTCGATAAATATTGATGCTGAAATATTTGAAACGGTACCAATACTCATTTCTCGAAGTATCGATACAGTAGCTGCGTTTACATGGACCCTAATAATCCGATCGTAATAGGACTAGAAGCACAATCAGATTAAAAAAGTCACATGTAAACACATCAATCGGACTGAATTGGCCAGATCTGATCAAAATTTCAAAGAACACAGCAGAAGTGCTGTCTGCAACTATTTTAGATTTGAGTCACATAAACACGAAAAGGCAAAAGACACAAGCACGCCAATATGCAAGCGTTGTTACAAAGCAGTGCTAACACCACTAATTTAGCAAAGCACCTGAAAGACAACCGGACCTATATAAGTTTTGAGAGGTTTGTAACTGCTCTCATTTTAACATTACTGAAATATTAACCAAGATGGCCCGGTATTGTTGCTGATATGAGTGTCCCCATGTCATTCCAGTGAGGTTTGTTTTCGCATGTTTTGCGCATCTGTGTTTACTGTAGCGCTCCATTTATGTGCGCTGAACAATGAACGTATGTGAATGCAAAATTAAAATCTGTTCATCATATACATGTTAATATATTAACAATATATCAACAATAAAGAAAAATGATCAATACATTTGTTACAGTATTTATTAAACTCTGATAACATTAGTTAATAAAAATGCAGTGGTACATGTTAGCTCTTGTGGCAGTTTTTTCACTGTGGTATCGAAAATGGTAACGAATATCGGTATTTTTCAAGGTATTGTATCGCAGTTAGAAATTACAGTATCGTGACAACACTATGCTCTACATAGACAGCAACTCCACATGCCCCATAAATGATATTAGTTTTAAACAGAATGACACTAATTTAATTCATTAGTTATGCAGGTACTTAAAGCATTACCTCTCACAGAGAAGATCTCATTTATTTGTGAAGATGTGTTCTGTTGGGAAATGACTTCACTGAAAGGTGTTATGGAAATTGCTTTTAGTGCTATTTGAATTATAGTGCCTAGTTCAGTTTAAAACCAAGGCAGTGGAAAAGGGCACAATGCCAGAGCGCAAATTGTTAAAAGCTTCACCTTTGCATGTGGAATTTTTTTTTAGGTGATCTTCCAAGACTGCAGGCCACAAACGTCTCCCAGCTTCGTCATCTCTCCTCTGGTGTAGAAGCTGATCGGTGACCGGCTAAACTGCAAATATGGTTTCTGAAAGAATCGTTTATTTCTGTCTGCATGGCAAGGGGCGAAGCAATCAATTGGCATGGGGAGAAAATCGTGCACTGGTGCGCACACACATAAGCAGTAAATTATGGAGAAGATAATGTGAATGCAGGGGAACGCTGGTGCTCGTGCTGAGGGCCCCAATGCTGTGGTTTCCGAAAATGATTTAATCAGTCATCTGCAGACAGCAGGAAACTCTGTGACAACGTGATTTGTCTCTCCCTCCTTTATTCCTTCACTCTTGCCTGTCCCGCTTTCTCCTCCATCTTATCCCCTCCTCTACCTCGTTTGCACCCCTCAGCTTTCCCTCATTTTGTACTTCATGTCCTCGCCGCTGAATATCCCCTCATTTATAAAGAGGGAATAAAAATGTAAGAGAGAGAGAGAGAGAGAAAAGGTGAGGGGATGTGAAAAGGCATAGTAGTTAGCAAGGGAAAAATTGCATTGGAAACATTACAACAAGCTTTAAACAAACACTGAGTTTAAATATTGAGAAAATAAAAATAATGATTGCCACTAAGTTTTTTATTTATGATAGATTGTTCCCTACTTTAATTGTTCAGATATACTGGAATTACAATTATACGCACCTTTAATTTTTTGTATTACTATTGTTTAATCTGACAGTTTGATCAATTTTGAAAGTGAAGTTGTCGCTGCTGTATTTACCTGTACTGGACTATAGTGATATTTTATTTAATAATGCAATTGCCTTTAGCATTACAGCCCAACTGATTTATGATACAGTGAGATTTATTACTGGCTTCATCATTACAGTAGGCCTACACTGTATGTAAGGTTGATTGGCGCTCCGTGATAACATGTATGCTGTTCCATTGGGAAACTTTCTTTATAAAACGAATTATTTTTTGTTGCTTTCATAATAATAAATGGTAACAGTCCATCAAATTTCAATTATAGCTTACAGCTGACATTATGTCTGTCAGACAGTGACTAAAACAAGGGGTGAATTTGAAAGGAGCACATTCACATCTGCTGCTTGTTTTTCTTGAAGCACACTTCACGATAAATTAGAAACTCAGGTGTCTTTAATTGGTATTATGACCCTATTCACACAACAATGTCTTGTTTTATGTTTGTTGTGTTTATGTAGTATTACTAGAGATTTTAATTTTAAGAAACTACAACTAAGGTTCTAAAAATATGAAGACAAAAACTTGTGCATGTGGGTAAAGCAATAAAAAAACAAAAAAGAGATTATTTAAAGTGAAGCAGCGTTTCTCATTGTTTATCCTCAAACAGGAAGGGGAATCATTCTGAGGTATTTTTCCACGATAAAATCTGTTTTAATGATAAAAACCAAATGTATTTGCTACGAATAATTTCCGTTGGTGACAAACAACAACTTTGAGTAAGTGTTTAGAGGAAAAACCTTCATGTAATAGAATACAGCTAGATGTGAGACAGTTGGAATAAGAATGAAGAAGATTAGTCAGGCATCATGTGGATAAAACTAAAGTGTAGAAGAGAGACACACGCACAAAACAAGACTCAGAAAACAAATAAAGTTGGCCCTTTTATCAAACTGTGCTCTTTTAGTTTATTTGAACTGTTTGTAATTTTACTAAACAATAGTAATCAGATTTCTTATACAATGTTTGTGTTGTAAACAAATTGTGACCTTGTGAAATGCACTCGGAAATGTTTGACCTTTCAGATTAGGTCATTTCTGTACCTTTGTGCATTGGTTTGGGGGACCAAGCAAGGAATAAGGACTTATGGGTAACGTACACAGTTGTTTCATGGTAAATAACATGGGTTGTCATTGTATTTAGTGTTCTCTGTTTTGTGCTTATGTTTTTTCACAATCACCACCATCATTGAGAATAATATAAGGGCCCAGATTTCCCAGCTATGGCCCTGAACCCATTTTGTGGAAGCACTTACCTTTTAAAAATTACTAAAATTAACAAATTAAAAACAAATATATGTGTAAATGTAAATGTGTATTTAATGTAAAAAGGGGAAAACGTGGGCAGGAATGGGGGAGGGAAGGTTTGAGTGAACAAGCAAAAGAAGGAGAGAAGAAAAAGAACAGTGAAAAATGAGAAGCATCTCCTGGCATGTGATTTATGTAGCAGTGAAAGGCCTATCGGTGTGATTAGGCTCTTTCAGCATTAAATTGGTTCTGAAGTTTAATGATGCAGAACTGAAAGTTGGGTATGTGGCGCTTTTTTCAAAAAAAGAGCTTAAAATTTAAATTTACATTGAGACTGAAGGAATCTCACTTCTTTTCCTCCCTCTCTTTCTGCTCTCTGTCTCTGTCTCTCTCTCTCTCTCTCTCTCTCTCTCTCTCTCTGTCTCTCTCTCTCTGAAAAATGGTTGAGTTTGCATGATTTTGTTTGTCAGGCCTAAATGGTATTAAGAAAACAATTCTTGAAGCCGCAAATGGATCCGAACCCGATGACTTTGCAGGGGAAATGACACATAAACAAAAGCAGCTAATTT
Organism: Botia kubotai; assembly: GCA_036877585.1. Lineage (NCBI taxonomy): Eukaryota > Metazoa > Chordata > Actinopteri > Cypriniformes > Botiidae > Botia > Botia kubotai. Next base: position 13,535 of record JAZGTI010005221.1, on the reverse strand, counting down.
GACAAGGGAGGGCCATCAGCAGGAGACGTGAAGTGTAGTACAGCATTAGTGTGTGAGAATTAGTGAGGGAATGAGAGTGTGTTAGAGACAACAAGAAGCGTGTGATCTGATGAGCAAGAGAGAGAGAGGGAGAGAGAGAGAGAGGCGGGTGAAAAGGTGAATGTAGTGATTGGGGAATTGCTTTGGCTTCCTAATTGAATTTTGTGGATAGAGCAGCACATTCCTGTCAAGCAATAACGTTAAGCTGAGCCATTACCACCGGAACACCAGCAAACACAAGCAGCCTGCTAACACATGACAGCCAGTCTCAGGGTACAGAGCTTGTATTGGACAGCAAAGGTGCAGTGTTATCAGCAGGGCCAAAAATGAACAGTCATGAAGCACCAGATATGAAATATATATAAAGATTTAATCTGCTGAATATATAAAATGTTGTAATGTAGGGTACCAGATTTAGTCTTTTTTATTTTTAAAAATCTGAACAAGTGGTAAAACACAGACCAATGTGGAAAATTCCTCCAGAAAAATTACTGCACCAAAACAAATGAGGAACAAAATCCCCAATGGATCTTAATGTCATGACAGCGGCAGTTTCCCCCCAAAGACTTGCTCCTTATTGTTTGCTACAAACATGTGAGCTGCCACTGGGACAATTTTTATATATGGAAATAAAACATAATACATTGTACTGCCAGGAAGGAAATATTCATGGCCAGTGAAGTTGATCAATTCACTGGCAGGTTTGTCAAAAGTTCATTTAAAACTGATGATTGGTCTTTAATTTCTCAAAACAGCTTGAGGTGAAAAACTTCATCATTTGCCGTGCCAGACGTAAATACTGCCAGACGTGTTACTTTCCTCAGAATTGATTCCCTGTTTTGTTTGTCAGTGGAAATAGATTTGCTAAGCTTTACAGCGATGTACACTACCCACTGATCTGCCTGCAGGCTCTTATTGAGCTGAAATATCAGTTTAATCCCGGGAAAACATAAAACATATTTTCACTTAGAAAGAAGTAACAAACTGGAGAAAAATCTTGTAAAACAGAAGTGGGACGAAAGCCTTTTGTTGTATATGAATCTTTAAGAGCCAGGACTTTATGCTGCGGGACTTTGGGCTGTGTTTGTTCTGAAGCAGGTGCTCAAGAAAACAGGAAAACAAAGCATACCACAGGCCCTGTTTGTTCAGGAGCTGTGCCTAATGTTCCATATCATTTGCAAGGCAGGCCTCCTCCCAGCAAAATCAGCCATGTCAGGCATTCCTTTACAGCCTGATCACCAGGACTTTCCATGGATGCTCCTAGACCTCGGCCAGGGCATGATTTACACACACCATCAACCCAAATAAAAACTCTGATTACAATATTTGCTCTCCATCGGACTCTCCGTATTCAGTTGCCTTTCATTTTGTTTAGCTCCCTGGGGTCATTAGTCATCAGACTAATCAGAGGTGGATGCACACAAACGAACAGTTTTTTTTCCGCCTTCCACACATCTCAGTATGTATAATCCTGATTGGTAGTTCAAACCAAAGCCACCAATCAGAGTCTTTGTTAGAATGCCAGTGTCTTTGAATGAGAGCAGAGGTAAGAGATTTATTAAAGATGGTGTGCTGATCTGCCAGCAGGTGCTAACTGGTCAATTCCTGCCAAACTCTGCCCCTTTGATCTGCCATGTAAACTTCTGGCACAACCATTGGTGTGAGTTTGGGGTGGAATGTGTTTAATAAAAAAATAATGGAATAAAAGCCATTAAACCATTTGGCGCCACTGGGGGTACAGAAGTGATGAAGTTTCCCATTTAAATTGAAGCATATGCTTTGAAACTTCACCACAACTTGCCTTTAACATTAGTAACACCAAAACTGGCACTCGGTTAACAAAATTTTCATTTCCCTCTGGTCACAGACCGCCCTCAGTCTCCTGCATCATTCTTCTCCTCATTCTTTCTATTGTTGGAACAGATGACTGATATCTATGAGTAAGAAACTGTCAGAATCATTCAGTTTGATTAGTGTCAACATCTCCACTAACCCTCTTGATCATAAGCCAGCTGGAGTACTAATTCGCTCTCTCTCACACATGCAAGCATCTTTATTACTGTTGCAATTTAAAGGCAGGCAGCCATTTTTTTGACTTTTTCTTTCTCCAGAAGTTTTGTAACACATCATAGTTTCAAGTTGTCAGAGACTTTAGAGATCAATGAGACGCGGGTTCAAAAGCCTTTTTTCTCATGAGGGAAGCTCACAGGTATGAATATGTATCAGCGAGACAGCTGACGTGTAGATGCTTAAGTTGGCCTAAGAAAGCCTCGCTTGTAGCGGCACTAACAAAATTCTGACTTCGAAATCTCAAAGCACAGCAAACGAACAAGCTTCAAAAGCATATCTAGACTGATACAACTTGTACCAGACAATCCTAAGAAGGATGTTTCTAGTGAGCGCTTTATTTTGTCTTATATTCACACTCTCACCCCCCATGCCCTCCCCCCTCGCAGCGCACACACACACAGCAGGTTTTGCCTATTGCCTGGGTCTCTTTTATCATCAGTGAGGCACTGAATAACTAAACCGAACATTCCTAATGCTGCCTCTTGTAGCCAGCTGGCTCAAACCCCAGGCTGTGGTCGTGTATAAACTACTGAGAAGCTTTCTTCATGATGTAGTGCTCTTGCATGGTGAGAGATGGTTCTTTTTTATGCATGGTGCCTTGAGATAAGGCTCTTACTGCTTAAGTTTACCCAAAATCTCTCTCTGTCAAAGGAAGAAGAGGAGAACCATGGCCTTGAGATGAATAACTTGTACAACACAAGTTCTAACAAAGGTAAAGCTGATGTAAGAACTTCACATTTTTAGCACCTTTGGGGACGTTCTTGTGGTTTTCGCAGCGATGCATGGATGCAACTTTTGAATGCGTCTTTAATTCTTGTGTATGCGCTACACATGCATCTGTAGTGTAACTGCTGACTAAGGCCGTACTTTAGTGAGAAATTACCACGGTACAGCTTATGTAAATCCTATTACAACCAGTCTTTTGTACAGATATATTACATCAGAGTGAAGAAATATTCTCACAATTATTAAAATGAGCTGAGTTTGATACACAATGCCCTCCATAAGTTTTGGGACAGTAAAGACAAAATTGCTCTGTTCGCTGTGGGGTCAAGAAATTGGAACATGATGAATGAATATGAGGCTGCTTTTCTCTCAGAGTCAGCTGTCTCATCTACATCTTGGCTTATGTGTGTTTCACCAAACACAAGACTCAGACTACAGAAGCGATAGACAAAACTGATACTACACATTCTGCACTTTTAATCTATGAAAAGTGCAACAGGACACAGCTGATCACTTAAAACACAATAGTCCTAAAACGTAGACTCACATTAGCTAAAGGGACGCAACTCCGCTGTTCTTTTAAATTGGTGAAACATTAATGTGTTTAAAATAACCAAATGTGACATTCTGAACTTTTGCCTCATGTTCATCTCCAAATCATAAACGATTTGTTGACTCCACAGTAAATTTTGTCCTTACTGTCCCAATACTTATGGAGGGCACTGTATGTATGTTCAGATATACTGCTGAATGCCCATTCACACACATTTACAAATACTTGCATTTCAAAAGTGAATTATAGACTTTACCCATTTTCTTTGAATAACCCACTAAACTAGCTCTTAGCTTGGCATTTTAGCATTAATGAAGGGTTTTATTATACAGCTGTATTAATGCAAGCATGACTTCAGGTGACACGGGGGGAGTGAAATCATATCTGAGTATTTAGATGATTTTCCAGACCTTCACAGTTTCCAGACCTTCACAGCAGAGACTCCTTGAGAACCACAGGAGCTGAGGACCAAATGTGGCCTCCTGAAAATAGTTTTATGAGCTATGAGCGCTCCAGGGTGAAGTCTACCCCAACCCCCAGGAATACTAATCTTGTTATTTTATTAAAATACATTTTGGCACTCTCTTATTTCTGCTCTTCATTTCCTACTTCTGGAAAGTGGGGTTTGGCGGTTTGGGACCGAGAGTTGAACGTTAATGTGTGTAAATCTACTGCAACTATACTGTGTAGACATGCCATTTTTACTGAGAAATCACACATGTAAATACACAAGTGTACATGCAAATCTTAAAGGAAGAGACAAACTTCAAGCTGTATAACATCATGCATAGATGTTAATACTCTTTACATGCCTGTGTCATCTGAGTGACAGAATACTGTCAGTTCACTACATGCATAAACCGTAATTACTGTTTACATTTATCTATTATCAGTTACTCACTCTTATCACACATTGCTCACACACACACACACACACACACACACATATATATATATATATATATATATATATGTACACTTATATATAAATAGATTCCTCAGAGGCTAAGCAAAGTGCCTTTCTTTGTTAACTCAATATTTACAGTGAAGCTACACTAAAGTTTGTGTTTTCTTTGGCTTTGTGTTTATGTCTTTAAATTGTTCTAGGAAGCATATAAATAAATAGAGGTAGGGCGTAAAAGTGTTAGAGTGAAATCACACAGGTCACGCTGTGTCAATTAAACATCTTTTGAAGATCTAGAACATACTGTTGACTCCGGCATTCACTCTGCAAAAAGCAATCAAATACAGCTTTTCAAAAAGATACAATTTTATTTAACGTTGTGTTGGCAAAAGAAAGCCAATGATAGAACGTGTTGATAAGTCAGACAGTGTCAGCTTATCTAAAGGCTATAAACCAAAAAACATGCCTCACTGTCATTACCGGGGTCAGACCTCGTCTCAGCCCTGAGAAGAGAGAAAAGCCAAACATACAGTGCTGGAGTGTGTGTGTACAGTATGTGTACAGTATGTGTGTTTCTCCAGTCACATGTGTGTTCACATTTACAGGCATGGATAAATATGAAATTAAGTTTGGAGCAATAACGTGAATTGTTTAAACATGAATTCACATGAATTGTTTAAAGCTTGAAAAAAATCTTTCCTATAGCTGAACTGGTAGAGGTGGGGCTAGTGGCACTCGCAACAGCAAGGTCATGGGTTTGAACCCCAGGGAATGCACATACTGATGAAATGTAAAGCTTGAGTGCACTTTAAATTGCGTTGTGTAAGGGCATATAAATGTACAACAAAAGGTTAGAGAGAGGCTTCAAATAAAGGGACTGGGGCAGAAATACAGAACACACACACAACTATGTACTTCTCTGCAATCCTCTTTAATATGTTCGCTCTGACTCAGTCAAGCACCCAGGGGAAGGTTTGATGAAGAGAGGAGCAGAAGAAAAGGAGAGTTTACATTAAGGGGAAGAGGAATAATCAGATGAGTGTTGTTTCACGGGCGGCTGAAGCTGGATCAAAAACAGGCTCTACCTGATCTAACTTTAATTTTGCAAGCACAGAAGACGATTACCCACAAAGAGCCTGGAGAATCTCTCTGCTGTGAGGATGAGCATTATGAGTTTTGACTGGTTTAAAGAGCCTGTGAGCAGATGGGCTCAGACTTTTATTCTGATTTAATGTCATATTGATATGTTTTCTGATGGAAGAGTCAGTGACACACAATGGCGATTCTATGACCCCAGCTATAGGAAAGCCGACACCTTTTTCAAAATATAACTCTTGGCTCAATTTTTCTTGCTTTAGGGATAAGAGGTTGTGAGTTTGAATTCTGCTTGAATATGCAATCGAAATTGTATAGCTTTCTTAACTAATGTGTATCAACGATGATGCCACATTTAGTTGCACTTCTATTTTGTGACCACCAGAGCAGTGAAATGAGATGACAGAAAAAAAAACAGGCATTTGAGAGATTTTGAGCGGGGCAGTGCTCAGACCATTATCACGCTACTGTATGTATACAAGGGTAAACAAACAAACAAAGTTTTAAACGACTAGTAAGGGGAGGATTTCGAGAAATATTGTCACAAAATCTCACCGCTGTCACTGTTTTTAACAAATGTGACAAGAGATTACATCATTACAGCATTTTAGGCATGGTGGCATCTTAAATGCAGATTTTAAGATCTGAGATGAAGGGGCTGAGATGAAAGACGCAGGCCTTGGGGCGTGGTTAGTAAAAGACGTGCGAGTATGCTACCCAGAATGCATCAGTTCCCGTCATATTTCATTTCCATATATGCATTTGACAATATGTTTATCCAAAGCAACTATCGGTGCATTCAGTGTAAATATTTGATCAGATTGTGTGTTCCCTGGTAATCGAGTCCACATCATTGATCCTAACTCTGTGTAAGGAAATATCAACGCATTACCACCCCAAATTTCAATCATCTCAGACAGCTCAGGAAATGAGGCAGACCTCCTGCTGCTCCGAACAGAAAATATTACAATCGAATGTAGTGGGTGGCGTCTATGAGCCATTATCTCCAGAGGGCGCAGTGTAAGATAGACGAATGGAAGAAAAAGAAATGAAGATATGTAACTGCCTGCCCCATACTGGGCATTTAGCAGTGGAGATGATGATGTACCACAGCTTTGATACATGCTAAACAGGCTCAGAGAGGCTGTGAGAGGCCCCGCAGGGGGCATACACAGCTGAAAACAGTGACTGCTGACTTCAGTAGCATGTTAAATAAGGTATGTTTTTGCCAACTGTGAATGAGAGGGCTGGAAGGGCACAAGAATAAAAAGGAAGTTGATGGTATTCTTTACTTAGGTAGGAGTCTAAGCAAGACTGATAAACATTTGGATAGTTATGAAACACCTTTACTGGTATCTTTTGCATTTCTTTTAAAAACTTTTTTGTTTGTGTTTTTAAAGCTGCAGTACATAATTCTGTAAAAAATCAGTTACTGTGCAAGTAAATGACAAATCAGTATTCAAAACAATCTTCTTACCTTACGCTGATTCTCAATGGTTTGAGCTGTCGGGTCAAATTTCCTGGGAAATAGCAGTTTGTCTTCATTTGACCTTAACATACATAATGAAAAGTATGTAAAGTAACCTGCAATTTTATGTTTGCCAACAGAGATGGCGGTAGAAAGTTACGGATTGCAGCTTTAATTAATGTGGTAAAATATAATGAGATTGATTTATATCGAATAGTATATAAGCTCGTATCAATGTTTATAATTGAACATCTTTCATGCACGTACACTTACACATTTAGAAAGTCTGTGCTCTTAGTGGTTCTTCTTTGAAGGCTGTGTAAGCAGCAGTCAGGCTGCAGGACTGAAACCACAAATGTCTGACACTGTCAGAATTAATTGGAGGCTAAGATTCAAAAGCCATTAATAATCAGATGTCAGTGAACATGTCACACTGCAGGATTAAACACACTGCCACTTTGCCCTACAACAAAAGAAATCTTTTACAGTTTGAAAAAATGATCTCTGACAGTAAAAGCACACAGTGTGCACCAGAATTCATGAGACATCACACACACACAAGTGCAAATGCAATTTGCAATCACTCTTCATGAATTTCAGAATATTACTTGTGTGACTTACTGAAGTGGTGCATACAGGCTACTGTTCCTCTGTCTTACTGTATATCTCATCATTACTGTAAAAATAGTATAAAAATGGGAAGAAAATTTTTTTTTTTGCATTTGCTTTTAATCCAAAACGTGCAATACATTTTTTCGAACCTACCAACTGAGTTACAGGAACTCATAAAAACACCTTTACTATATTTTTTTCAAGTTTTTTGTAAATCATATACTGTGATTACATTTAGCTCCAAGGCTTAAAAATATGCAATATGTATTTCTATAGTGATATCAGAAGAGTTTATGTGGTTTACACACATTAAATACAATAGTTAACGCTAGACGTCTGGAACTGTTTGTCCATGTTAATTTCTCAGACTTATCATCAAATCCTGATCTTTCATGTTTCACCACTCTATGCTTATCTTTTTCTTTTCAGTTAAAAAATTTTAGGAGGACGGCTGACGGGTGAGTTTATTCTGTAACATCTGCTAATTATCCTGCACTCTGTTTTCATACAGTCTGTTTGATGTGCGGTCCTGTGGAGTGTGACCACGTGGCGGTGGGGTTGCCAGCAGAGAGGCTGTATTTAGGGCATAGGGGGGCAACCGCTCCTCACAGTTTCCCTTATATGTGTGAGTGTAGATTCTCACAGAGGTCGTTAAAAATCAAATGAATCTCTCAGAATCCTCTGGAGACTGTCAATTCACCTAATTCAATAGGATACAGACTAAGTTAGAGAGGGAGAAAACGGCGACCATCCATCCAGTTGCCTACCCAGCTAACAATTAAAGGATGTAAGACCATTTCGCTAATGTTTCCATTAACAAAAACGTTAAAAACAGTTTGAAAGTTCTAGGAACATTCAAAACATCCAGTTTTATGGATGTATTAATGTTAATGCTTGGTTATAAGAACGTTATTTAAACATTTTTTAATTCTGTCTGTCTGTCTTTCTGTCTCTATCTTTCCAGTGGCATTACAAACAAGCAACTATCCAAAATTCCTTGCTCCATACAGTGTATTGTGTATATATCTTGCATAGTGTTAAAAATGTGTCCCTCAACAAGCACTAAGGACAGTCATTGAAACCTTTTGTTATCATCCAGCAACCCCAGAAAGAAGTGCACTCAAATAGAAAAACACACTTACTGAGCACACAATATGTCATTGGATGCCACACAACGCATCCTGTTAGCTTCTGTTAACCTTTTGCATGAGAACTTAAGGTGCCAATGCAGCAGGACACTAACTTTTCCCACATCATTCTGTACTTATGAAAGGGCAGGAAGAACACAGTTTGAATCAGAGTTTGGACATATGAATCATCAATCCATTTAGTGCCAGCGAGAGACTGCAGAGCTGAGCTCATGCTTGCCAGAGCAGACGACTCGTACCGGAGAGAGTTAATTAGCACAAATGCGCAGTTGTGTTATTGGGCCACTGCTGGCAATGAGAAGCATCATTAACACAAAGTCCCAGTCCCTCAGATCTGAGCAGAGATGCGCTGCTCATTTGAAATGGAAGTGTGTTACTGTTCCCTGTTTTTGACACGATTTTTGCCATTTTCGGAAGGTTTTTTTAGGGCCATTAAATGCCAATTCCGCCACAATCCTCCTCTAGGCAATTACCAGTTGCTCTTTCCTGTCTTCTCAAGTTTAAAAAGTGCTAAACCATAATGCCTAGTACATAATGTCTAAATCTAGACTGTAAAAACATGAGTAATGACAAAACGGTTGTTTCTTTAAATGACATTTAATTTATTATTCCTCTCATGACAGTATAATACAGATGAAAGTATGTTTGGCTCTACCAAAATAAGAGAGAATATAAAGTGTATAAGTAAACAATTAAGTGCCTGTTATTCGTTCTTACGTTACAAAGTATGCATACATATACAATAAATACAGTTCAAGATATTATACTTTGAATAGATTGAAAAACATTATTGCATGTCCACACCACAGCTGAGCTAGTCAGTATCCAAACGTACTCTACTCTACTAAACAACACAGGAAAAGGATTTAAGGTTTAAACGTGTATTTTTTTTAGTTCTTTATGTCAGCAACTCAATCACATGCTGTAATTCCGCACCAAACAATCGTCTCAATTTGCATACCCTAAAAAGAACATTTTGATGAAAACGGTTTTATTTTCTCTGAATTTTCCCCAGGCTCTCAGGCCTTGATAAATAAAACCCTTTGAATAATTTGCTTGGCAGCGTAACTGCAAAAATATGTAAATTATACATATTACTAATTGAAGAAGGCATTACCATTCTCATTTGACTTTAGGTTATAGTCTAAAGCCGAATGCTGAATGCTGACTCGACTGCTGAAAATTCACAGTGAGCTGAGGCAGGAGAGGTTCAGCTGTGTTAATGCACAGAGACAGCAGGTGCGTGAAGAGTAGAACCGTAATCAACAAAGTAAAAATTACTGCTTTCTTTGACCTGGTCAGCACTGCAACAAACACAGATGAATAACAAATCACTACTCAATAGGAACTTTGGCAGGGTGAATAAACAAAACACAAGTTCACAGCCCACTAGGAGGACATTTAATGTCAGAAATACTTCTGGTCTTTTCCTCTTTTCCACTCTCAGTCTGAGCAGGACTAGCTAGTTGGCCCAGGGTGGCGCTGAAGATCCTGGCTGTGGAACAGAGGGTGTAGCAGGGGGTGGATTTGCAGAGTACTGGCAGCAGCAGCAGCAGCAGTGGCAGCAGCCATGGGCATTGGACTGAGCATCGCAGGGAGTAGAGAGGCGGGCAGTAGGGGGCGGAGAGCCAACCCAGGAATGTGATGATGAGGGTGAACACGGTGGAGAGCTGAGGCTGGGATCAGGTGGAGGGGGTGAGCTGCCAACACAGTGGCTGGAGGTGCTGGAAAGAATGCAGCAGGAAGTGGAGGGGCAAAGTGGGGCTGAGGATGAAGAGGCAGGAGGGTAACAGGGGACCGGTGTGGTGTAATAGAAGAGGGCGAGGGTTGGAGTATGCTGTATGGCAGACAGGTTGATAGTGTGGCTTGATTGTCTGGTTCTGTAATTGGTACTGGTACATGGCTCATGTTTAGAGATGTTTCTTGCATTTCCTGTTGTTCTTGAAGGTGGTGCTGCTTCTGCATGTGCTGCTGGGCCTGAAGCTGGAGAAGTCTGTACTTTTCAATCTCTTCTTCAGTGAAGGTGATTGGTTGCTCAGAAAGGGGAGGGGTGGTGCATTTTGCACAGTTGATCCCTGCGATTTCTGATTTGTCTTCTAGGTCTCTAATGCCAGGTTTTTGTGACAAAGTGCTGCCTGTCTCCAGAGCCAAAGCAGTACAAGTTTCTGTTGATCTCTCCTGATTGGTCATTTCAAGACAAGCTTTAGATGCTTTGGAATTATGGTCTTTTGTGTGCTGAGATTGTTCTGGATCCTTGTTGTCAAGTTGTGGTTTTGATTGGACAGTTGCAGATGTTTGCAGATGATTACTTATACTGCCACTTGCATCTTTATTAATTCCTATTTTTCTTGCTCCTTTCTTAATTGAGGGGAATTTACCAATTAGAGGAAGTAAGAGAGTGCCATTTGCTTTCTTTACTTTTATTTCCTTCTCGACCAATGTGCACTGGTTTGTTGCCACTGGGGTAGACTTTGGCATAACATCTCCCTGTTCTACACCTGATTGTGAGGAATTAGACTGAGCTGCTGTGTTGCATGCAGTTAATGGAGGTGAATGGCTTTTTCTAGAAGGAGAATGGGAGAACTTGGTCTTGATTAATCTTTCTGCAGAATGACGGCTATGTTTCTGATTCTGTCTAGCAGGAGATGGCCTAATGGAATTCAACATCCAGTCTCCACTAAGATCAGAGATGCTAGTGCTACTAGAATAACTGGGGCTGTGACTGGACACTGGTTTGTTATACCACCGGTCTTCACTTCTCTCTGGACTTGACCAGGAAGATTCTTCTCTTTCCCTTTGCCTCCTCCTAATAGGGCTGAGATTCTCATACCACCAGTTCCTGATATCATCTTGAGGTTCAGGACTGTCATAGACTCTGTAAAACAGCCTGCCATTTTCTTGAGTTCTGTGCTCTTTGTTCTTAAGATCCTCAATAAATCTTTTATGCCGTCTGATGCTATACCTCTCATTCTGATCCAAGCTGTTACATACTGCTGAATATTTCCGTTTATTGTAGATACAAGAATCTGTGTAATCCCAGCCATCTCCTGTGTGTTCAAAATCTCTGCCTGGACTATCCGACATGTGCCTGTAACTGTAGTAAGGAATATTGTGAGGATCATTTCTAATGCAAGACCTGGGCTGACTGTGTTCCTTTCTCCAAGGGTTTGATCTTGGTGAGGTGGAGCATCTCCTTGTGTGGTAAGCAGGCCATTCTCCATCTGAGGTCAAGTCTGACAGTCCACACCATGACCCAGATTTGTCACTGGTTGGAGTTGAGGAAGCATCCCTCTTAGACACGTAGGCATCATCACACCATCGATAATCATCCCCTCGTTCTGTTGTGTAGTGAAGAGAGTATGGAAAAGGCCTTCTTTTAACCAAACGCAGCGCAGACACCAACCCCCTCACCCTTTGACATTTCTTCCTTTTACGTGCCGGGGCGGAAAGTGAGCTTACAATAATGCTTTTCAGGCTGTGCTCTGGGGTGTCACTTTCATTTGAAGTCTCATCTCTCACTGATCTTCTCCTCTTCCCAAGTTTGTGCCTCCTCTCAGTGCGTGCTTGCTTGTGTTCTGAGGTGTCAGTTGGAGCGCTTTGGAATTCAAAGTGTCCCCCAGCTTTTGTCTGTGAGCAGGTTTTGAGAGCACAGGCTGCTTGCTGGCACCTGACAGCATTTAATTTACGCCTACGAGTTTTCCCCTTTCTCTTGTGTTTGGGTCTCTTTGGTTTTAAAATGCCTAATTTATCTCCAGGAACATCCTGTGTTTGTGGCTCAGTTTTTTCATCCTGGCCTTTTTCAACAACACTGAGCTCCATCTCCACAGGTTTTGTGCTCTTCCCTTTGCCCTCCCTGCGTCTGAAATAGAAGCCGAGTGGGTTACAGCTGTAAGATACGTGTGGCTCATCAGAGGTGTACTGCACAAGTTCAGAAGGCCACTTCACAGTATTCCCTTCCTTGCCGAGCACATTTAGGAAAGAAACCGAAGCCTTACTGCTCTCATTTGTATTATCATCCTTGCAAATTAGGTGTATGTTCTCCATTTTTTTTCCTGGAACACAGTCTTTCCCATTCTGCTTAATACCCTGTTTAGTGTTTTTGTCAAAATGTTGGTGTGTGTGTTTGTGTATTTGGAGTTGGCTTTGGGCCATGGTACCCTGTCCATCTGTGTAAACAGTAGGGCTGGGGCAATCTCTCTTCTCTGATCCCCCATAAGCCCCCTCTGCCCTGGGTCTCTGCCCCCCATCAACCAATCTGTCCTCTGAACCAGCTGGCTCTGTGTTTGATCCAGGACTATGTGAGTCAGGACACATCAGCTTCTCAGGTTCAGTTGTGCTGCAGTTTTCCTGAATTTTGAGGCTTTTCACACTTTCCATTTGTGCTTCCATTTGCCCTGTTTGAGAGTCTCCATCTGCCCAGCTTAGAGCTGGAGGATCATGGGATAAATCACGGTCATTATTACATGGGGTTCTGGGTGAGTTCGAGCAGGACCAGAGGGCCTCCAGGGTGAGCCTCTGCCTTTGGCGCTGGAGTTCCTGGTATTCACAGGCCTCTTCGAGCCCATCGCTAAACACAGATGCACAAGAGTCAAGCTTCAGTTGAGCTCGTCTGGAGAAACAGAATGAGACCCCTGCCCTGTGGCTTTGGGGTCCTCCAGAGGGCTTCGTTGGTGACGAGTGTTTTTCATGGCATGGACGCTGATGTGTGAGCGCATGAGTGGAGGACAAGCTCTTCAATGAGATGTCTGTGGAGATGGGACTCATGTCTTGAAGTAAGGATGCAGGTGGTTTAGTGTCAAACTTGCTACTGCCATTGGAGGACATTTGAACTTGATCCTGATCTTTGCTTGCTGATCTTAACTTTGGACCTTTTTTGTCATCACTGTTGGCAAGAACACAAAGCATTGTTGTAATTAGACA
>JAZGTI010005220.1:0-25944 GCA_036877585.1 Botia kubotai | reverse complement strand
TTTCTTCATCTATACATCATTGGAGTTTTGGTTCCTTGCCACTGTCGCCCTGTTGGCTTGCTTGCTGGGAGACTGCTGATGTCTAACTTAGCCTACGGCTTTGTAAATTGTAAACGTCTAATATTTTATTGTATATAGTTTATATATGTATGTATGTATGTATGCTACTTTCGCATGTTGTGTAGTTCATGGTACTATTGCAAATCCCTTATACCCCTGTCCCATAAGATGTTGTCTATTATATGCCATCCCTATGTAAGATGGAACGCATATCTTGCTCAACAATTCTGTGGTTTTATCGGTTCAGTCAACCCTTTATTCATAAACATACTATAAACCTAGTATACTTAATTCGTCTTTTACATCCCACACATATTATTTGCAATAATACCATTAACATGTCCGACATTTGTTCTGTGTTTTTATTATTATTCTTTGTTTCTCTAAGTAAAGCTGCTTTGAAGCAATGTAACATTGAAAAAAGCACTATATAAATAAAATGGAATTGAATTTAATCTGGGCTGCCCAATAATAAAACTGAAAATTTGGCAGAGCGATCCCACCCTTATCTTTTGGCTTCATTAATTTAGAAAATTTAATACGTGGCGTTTTGTTATTTTCCAGATAAACTTTGAGAGGTGTTTATTGAGATCTTGAAAAATGAATTTGCTAGGTATGGACTGGAATAAATATAAAGGTTTGGGAAGCACATTAATTTTTATTACTATTTATTATTATTTATTCCCCCAAGAAATTAGATTGGGAGAAGCACCATATTTTTAAGTGAAGCTTGATTTTGTCTATAAGAGGAATGTAATTACTGTTTATAAGATCATTAAGTAAAGCTGTGACAAAAATGCCTAGATATCTGAAGCCATTTTCTGATAATTGAAAAGGGGAAATTAATTTTACATGTTCTAATGAAGATACATTGAAAGGTAATGCAATGGATTTGGAAAGACTTATTTAATAACCTGAAAGACTACTGTAATAAGAAATGCATTACAATAATACTGAAATAGATTGCTCTGGTTTAGACATAAATATAAGTACATCATCAGCGTAATGAACAAACCATGGGGATGGGAGTAAAATGTATAGTCACTAGTGAGAGGGTTAATTTCTCTCCAGCTCATCAATTAAACCAGTCTCTTTTCATAATTTTTTTAAAACCAAAGAAGATTAGGATTGACTAGAGTACCTGATGAAGACCTATCTAGTTTATCATCCATCACTCAACTTAAGTCTCCAGCACAGATTCCTAGACTTTTGCAGTGTTCATTGAATTACAAAATCATTTTGAACATGAATTTGGGAGTCTTCGTTAGGTGTGTAAACTTTCAACATTGTAATATGCTGGCCAAATATAAGGCCTGTGACCAAAATAAATCTACACTCAGGATCTCTAACTTGGTTTTCAAAAATAAATGTTTGTTAATTAAAATAATTGCACCTCTTATTCTGTAACGGAATTCAGACTTCAGACTCACAAACAGATGTTAGTTAGTTTCTACCAGGATGCATGTGTTTTTACATCAGAAGCTGGTAAATCTGTAATGAAATCTACTCCTAGGTGTGACCAATGACGCCGAGGAGTGGGTAGAGGTAAGAGTTTACCTGACGGTAGATGTTGAGTGGTTCTTGAAATGGCACACTCCTGGCATCCCCTCACGTACCTTTTGATGTCGTTAGCCATGTCTGGCCACCAGAAGTGATCTTGTAGCAGTGAGAGGGTTCTATTGGCCCCAGGATGACCAGTACCCAGAGAGGTGTGTGCCATGTGAATTAGACGGATCCATTGACTTCGTGGTACATATTTATGGTTTGGTGCGCACCCCGGTGAAGCAGGGTCGGAGACACTGGCGTTATCGATATCTTCGTCCAGGAACCTTTGGATTGGGCTGACTATTAGAAAGGGAGGAATGATGGTTTCTGCATTGTTAGAAAGTTCATCTGGAGAGTATAGTCTGCATCAGCTTTAGTATTTTTGTTCCCTGGAAGATATGATATGGTAAAATTGAATCGTGTAAAGAAGAGGGCACACCTGGCTTGTCTGGGATTGAGTCGTTTGACCTCTCTCAGGTATTCCAGGTTACGATGATCAGTGTATACAATGAATGGATGGTGGGCCCCCTCCAGCCAGTGTTTCCATTCTTCCAAAGCCAGCTTGATAGCAAAAAGTTCTCTGTTCCCAATGTCTAACAATGCCAGGGATAACTTCGGAAAAGAAAGCACGTGGGTGGAGTCGTGGAGGTTCCCCCTGCTGCTGTGATAGCACCACTCAAATCTACCTCAACGACAAAGGGTTTTAGTGGATCAGGGTGCACCAGGAGTGGAGCTGAGGTAAACGCCTTTTGTAACCTCTTCATGGCGTCGGTGGCATCGGCGTTCCAGGACAGAGACTTGGGCTTGCATTTTAATACATTTGTGACAGCAGAAGTAATGGTGCTGTAGTTTGCTATTAAACGACGGTAGAAATTGGAAAAGCCTAGGAATCTCTGGAGTTTTTTAACGTTTGTGGGAGCAGGTCAGGATCGAATTGCTTCCACCTTCCCCTCGTCCATTTTAATACCTTGAGCATTTTTTATTGTAACCCAGAAATTGAATAGAAGTCTGATGGGATGTACACTTTTTTGCTTTTAGGAATCAGAAACATGTTGGTGATGTTCTGCGTCATTCCGGGAGTACATCAACATATCAATCAAACATTAAAAAACATGATTTGTAAGTTCGTTCACAACGATGCAAAAAACTGGTCCCCTGATGTTTGTGATACATGTGGTCCCCCAAGCCTCCACAGCGTCCTCAGAGAGGCTTGGGAGGAGGGACCTTTCTTTCTGACTGTTCGGGGCCCCGGCTATGTTTCAGCAGCTTATGAACTGGGTCTTACGACTCTTTTAGGCGTATACTATTCGTCTGACTTCCCTCTCCCTTTTATTTTGCAGACAAATGCATCGGACCAAGGGCTGGGAGCTGTGCTGTCCCAGGTGGTGGAGGGTAAGGAACGCCCTGTGCTGTATATTAGGAAGCTCTCTATGAGAGAGACCAAATACAGCACAATCGAAAAAGAATGTATTTATAGTAAGTTTTCTTTTTTGCAGCCATTGATGTAGCATCTGGTGGGTCCATACTCAAACCCACTTTAATTGCACCGCTAGTCAGCAAGTTTTAAGCTCTTTCTTAGTGTCCATTTTTAATTCCCTCTCTGACAATATCTTTTTTTGGTTCCCCACTTTCCCTCCTTATACTTCTTCCTGTGGTTGTATTTATTCATTCTAATACTTAAACAGCAATTTAAACAGCCTAGAGACTCAAGACACATCTTCTGAAGACTTTACTGCACATTTCTTTTACAAGAGGTAAAAATCATTCTTTTATTGATACTTACTGATTTTCAGTAATATATTTTCTTTTACATACATATTTTTATCTGCAGAAAAAAACAATTCATCCCTGGTCCTCTGTGAAAACTGTCTTATTTTGCAAAAATTCCAGTAATTTAATCAATAAATGTAATATTAAAATTGTAATATTAAGAGTGTAATGCGTTCGCAAACTTTAAACATCTAACATAACAAAACCTGCCCTTCAGGACGTACAGGTTTGTTTGTTTGTTTGCAGTTTTTTATGTAGGCATACTATTGAAAACTGAAAATATCTGTTTTGTAATTACCTTAGTCTGGGTAATGAGATGCCAGTTTGTTATTATATTTATTTATTTCCTAGAGTGTATATATGTATATGTCCATTTGTTCATTTGTAATCATGTGTAATTGTAATTGTCTTGTAAAATATAAATGTCAAAGTAATGGAAACCGCATCTGTGTAAATTTTACTGCCTGCTATGACCGATGACATGGATGCAGTTTTTTGTATATGTGGACTTGCAACTTGTCCTTGTACTTAAAAAGAAAATAACTTGCTGTTTAGGGAGAAATTATTTCTTCATTATTATGGAGAAAAAGCCTTTTTTTGTTTTTCTGTACCAATGAATATATAATAATTAGCGGTTTCTTTTTAACGCTTTACGTTTTTGATCGTTACGAGAACCCAAGCCCTCTAATCAATATAAGATTTAGAAATAATACATCATTCAGAACACTTTTCTGTTTATATTTATGTATTTATTTGTCAGAAACCATGTACAAAATTTTCTCTCACATAAAGATTACGCATTAATATATATACATACAGTATGCATCTTAAAAATAAAAAGCATAAGAATTAAAATAATTAATCTCTTAATTGCCTTGCATGAGAAAGCAGAGATTAAATCTCCCCAGAAAGTTGATCTAGAATCTTGTCATCTGTTCTGAGCAAAGCATCACTGGCATCACTATGGCATCACTGTAAAGAACGTTTATTTTTAAGAGTGTACACCTAGACATGTTTCTGATGTCTAAGAATTGCTATATTGTATTTCAATGTACTTAATTTTTTGTATCTAAAAAAATAAGACTTTGATCCAAAATTATATTATATGACAAACATTTGGAAACACACTTTTTTACCTGTCCTACTAAAATAGTTAGGTATTGTTTTTTTAGTGTAAGACATGAAGAGCTGAGCCAGTCTGAATTTTTGTGCATTGTACATGATTACTTGTTCAGCGGTACTGCCATGTGCATATGATGACTGCATCATCCACACAAATCAAAATATCTACAATACACAATGGAAGGTCATTTAAATATATTTTTTTACAATCTACATTATGATTTGTCCTATTGCCCTTAAAACTTCAAAGATAAGTAATATATCAAAGATTCAGAGATAGTGTGTTATATACAGTGTTATATACATGTACTAGCATAAAGTTCCAAAAATTTCCAAACAGCCTTGCATTCAATGTTATTTGCAATGCCAGATATCAAACTTTTGAGATATTAAAGCTATTATGATTTCATATCACATGACAAGCACCTGAACAATGAGTACACCAGGTGACAGTTTGTTAGAGTGTCATGTGGTGTAGCTTTGTCAACCCAGATGTTTTTGTTTTGTAATTTAATGCGTTCAATCTCATGAGATCTCATATTGAATAATGTTGGGCTTGCAAAGCTTTGTGTGTGTGCGTGCGTGCGTGTTATCAACATGAGTTTAGTATAAATGTAACCACTTACGTAAAACAAACAGGGTGTTTTTACATAATGATCTAACCGTTTAGACAGGATCCATCATCAAACAGACTTTATAGGGATAAATGGGCTACATCTCGGGTTTTAAGAGAAACATCACTGGGCTATCCTTGGGAAAACCCAGGAATGTACGCAGCAGAAACTCCGAAGGAAAGCACCTCCCCGTCACTGGACACGTCCCCATGGAGCGCTTAATGAAACAACACGATATTAAATACTGTCATGTTGAAATGCAGGAGAAAGTCGTATTATCTTCATTTCACTACTTTAACCGTCTTGCTTTTCATGTGCGCTATCTTTAGAAAGCTAATAATATCTTACTCCATGATTCACTCATCCAAGCGATTCTGACGACAGGCGCCCTCTATCGACGGAGACGCTGAACGTTTCCCGGAAAGCCGGTGACTTCTTTTTCTTGTGGGTCAGTCACATAAACCTCTTCAATTTTAAATTAAGAGCTGATTGTTGTTAAGGTACTATCTTAATTCGTCAGATTATGTAACAAACAAGATATTAGCATGTTGAATATGAAACCTGTAGCCCCGCACATTTCACGTTCATAATATGTTAAGAATATGAAGAATATACTATAAATGTACAGAGGGCGTTAATTGCAGCTGCATGCACAGAAACTTTCTGATCAATAAACAATTTGTGCTTCAAATGCTTGCACGCATCAGATACATATTATATATTTTTTTGTCAAATATGGTACATTGTAAAGTGCAGAAATGTAATTAATGTTGGGCTATTAATAACCACTGCTTATAATTTATTTAAAAGCACTATTGTTATTTTATTGTGTTATTTAGAGGTGTGTGTGTTGGGGGGGGGGGGTTGTATCCGAACTGCATTATCTTGCGCACGCAGTCGTTCTATCACAACAGCATGATTTCTCGGAAATCAGCCTGGTCAAGCAGTGTTGCTGCTAACGCGCAGTGCGCATGCGCTCCAGGCGCCCCAGTCACTTCGCGCTGGGGAAAACCCAACGCGACATGCAAACTGTATATAAACAGCAGACAGAGCGCGAGTCTTCAGTACAGTAGACACGAGTCTCTGACATAACTACATCTAAACTCCCTCAGAACTACTTTACAGGAACTACTGCACTTGAAATTCTTCTAATTCGATACAACATCGGAATATAATGTAAGTGTCTATGATAATGTAAAACGTCTTGTTGCATTAATTGCGATTGCTTAAACATATTTCAACCGGATACATACAGTGTAAATTATATATACTCTTGTTTTTATTTATTATTTATTTGTAATAAATGAAGGTTAGTGAAATGTTAATCTACAACACTCAATGTTGCATGAAAAAAATACAACAAAAAACTTGTAATTAGATTATTAGAATTGCAATATATGTTTTTATGCCTGGTGGAAAAACAGAGCGATCAATGAAGGATAAACAATCGTGCGTTTCCTGGTCTTGAATCAAATACTGCTTTGAACTCCATGCAGTTACACAGATCTTTGATGCTTAAAGAACATGAACAAGGCAATTTAAATAAATTTTATTATGTTACAGAAATCATGCCTGTGTCCCGGATGCGCATGAGACCCTGGCTGGAGGCTAGAATTGACTCCAACTCAATCGCTGGACTTACGTGGGTCGATAAGGTAGAGTATTACAACTGTTTCTTAAAGGAACTATTTCTTCTTTGATGAGTAAATGCTATACTGCACAATAATGTCAGATATCTTATAAGAAGCAGAGCAGTTCATGACTGGTGTTCTTATACCTTTATAATTGCTTTTCAGGAGCAAAAGATGTTCTCTATCCCGTGGAAACATGCTGCCCGTCATGGCTGGGAGGTCGACAAAGATGCTTGTTTGTTCAAGCAATGGGCCATCCACACAGGTGAGGGAGGATGCATGCATACACCAACTGTAACCGGAAGACTTTATTCAAAGACATGGGCTGATAATCACAATTATAACTGTAAATGTCAATTGTGAATTGTTAGGTAAATTCAGGGAGGGAGTTACCCCAGCTGACCCCAAAACATGGAAGGCTAATTTCCGCTGTGCCATGAACTCGTTACCAGACATTGAAGAGGTCAAGGACAAAAGCGTTAACAAAGGTTGTGGAGCAGTGAGAGTCTATCGCATGCTGCCCGCCATTAACAAAAAGAAAGACAAGAGATCAAAAAACCGCGACAGCAGAAGACGCACAAAGGTGAGCAGAACAAGGAACTAAAATGTGTTGCTTATATTCGTGTGATTAAAAATGTCTGTGCTTATATTCTAATACTTTTGGTGCTATGATCTAAAGACGATATATTTATTTGTGTTTATAGCTTGCATCAAAGGTCAAAATGCAGGTGATGGACACAGATGGTTTCACACACATGCAGGAAGAAACAGTAACTCAGGAAAACACCATTGACAGCACTGAACATCTCAGTAAGAGCTTCTTAAATTTTGGTATAAATCTTTTTAATATAAATAATTTAATTTTGTATATTTATATACACAAAATTCATGTTACCTTTTTTCTAAAGGCACTGCCAGCCCTACTGTTGATGTCCCAGAAGTCTCTGGATATGAGGTGGAAATTGGGCCTGACAGCACAAATGATATTTACACAGCAAAGTTCCAGGTCTCACCGGTGCATTCAACAGGTAAGAGAAGTGCCTTCTTGCTTACAGTAAACAACAGTTTTGTAACAAGCATTTTCCTAAAAATGTAACCAGGAGACAAGTACTCACTGCATTTAATCTTTGTCTTGTGACCATCAGATTTGGAGGATGAAAATGAAGCTATCATCGAGGTGAGTTTACATTCA
Organism: Botia kubotai; assembly: GCA_036877585.1. Lineage (NCBI taxonomy): Eukaryota > Metazoa > Chordata > Actinopteri > Cypriniformes > Botiidae > Botia > Botia kubotai. The sequence goes on along the minus strand of JAZGTI010005220.1, from coordinate 18,010 downwards.
TATTTTCAGTCTCTATTGTGCTTTTTCATTGACAGGAATACCCCATTTTAGCATATCTCAAAATGCCTGTTTTTGGCCAAAATGTTCTTTTTGTTATACTATATAAATTAAAAAATAAGCAAAACTCAGTCAGTTACAAGTTCTGTGTTTTGCTTTTCCAGATCTCACGGCAATTGGAACGTGATAGTTCACAGTGGCTACAAAACAATTTCATTGGAAAGGGGTTACTGTCCAATGAAGCAGGCACAACAGAATCTTTCAGTCCAGAGAGCCAATGGAGTGAAAGTTCAGGTAAAAAAAAGGAACCATTGGCATCATACCTCTGTGTAGTTAGCAAAAGTTATGTAGCCAAAGTCCATTGCATTACCACATTCCTAATAGAAGAGACTAATATTCCTAATAGACTAATAGAGTCACTGCCCTTCCAGTTCATACTTCAAAATTAACAGCATTGCATTATTAACATATACATAATTGTGTCTGTATTCAGTCTTTGTTAAGCATTGTGACACGACAGTTTGATTCATGGACTGTCTTTGTCGTTTTGCTTTAGGAGAGGAGCTTGAATTTCGCCTATACACAGAACTGAACCCAGGCCTGTCTGAAGATCCACTCTATACCTACACAGAGATGTGGAACAGCAGCACCATGCCTCAGATCATGTGTCCACTCTGAGGACTGTGGGAACCTGTACATTGTTTGCTTACCTCAAACTCCATCTTAAAAACTTTTCACTCATGGGCAATGGACTCAACAAATTCAACCTTGTACCTCAGTAGTATGTTGGAGGGAGCCGGATATTTTGATCAGTGTCTCGCCTTACATTTGGACATTCTTCAAATAAGGATCTTCAGTGCGTTCCTCATTAGATGCTCAAGGCTTACTCGAGGCATTCCAGAGACAACTTTGAGGTGTTTTACCCTTAATCTTTATGATCATCAGAGCTATGTCCAGATACAGATCTATATACAACTCAAAGTTGATGTAGCCCTGCTCTTGTAATGTAGCAAAATGTCATGTTTCTTTTAAAAGATTGAAGGATCTTTCAGAGTCTTTCAGAAGCAAAATATATTTTCAAATTATGGATTATGGATTTGATGCCAGTTGTACACTAGCTTTGTGACCATTTAATCTGATTTCCTGTGAATTTTCCATATTCCGTTATATGCTTGTGTCAGGGGTAAGATATACACATATACCATACATCACATGAAGCATTTTGGATTCTGGGATGGGGTTTTTAACTGTATATAATGTAAATATTTATTTGTAATAAAATTTAAAAAAAGTTGTTTTGATTTTAATTTCCAATATTTAAATGCAGCATGTACGAGATTATATTATAGGATGTATATGAAGTCGTTGAGTCTCATAACAAACACAGACTGACGCACATATTCCATATTCCTTTTCTACCGAATACTAACTTACTGATATCGTTAAACCTCTTACCTCTAAGTCATTTTTGTAATTTGGTTCATTCTCATTATGTAGGTTAACTTTTGAAGAGAGCATAACAAAAAAACAACAGTGACCAAACTCACTTTGATTTAGATAAAGACTTCAAATAGAAATCAATACATCATTGTTACATTTTTTCCTGTTTTTTTATAGATTAAAGACACAAGCACTTTTCCAATACAGCTTATTCTAAGACAGAGCACACACAAATGCACAAATGTTTGTTTGGACAATAAACAAAGTTGAAAACAATTATTGTATGCTCAATGGTTTTTATTCATGAAATTTTTTTATCCTTTTCATAGAAAATGTTTATTCCGTACCCAATGATTTTCAGGGCTTTTGTGCAGTGCCATTTTAATTTAACACCCTTTTAAATGGGCACACAACCCCCCCCCCCACGACTGCTTCTTGGTCTCCCCTGTGCCACACCATTAAAAAACCCTAGAATCGCTTATGCTAAGATTGTAATTGATTTATGATTATAAAGTTGGCTGAACCAATGATAACTACAACACATTGAACCATTTACAACCACATAAGAGAATAAGAGAAAAAATGGAGGTGCGTCAGAAATACCTGTCATTGCATGCAAAGGCTCATACCCATCTCAGTGGTTTATGAGAAGGTAACATATCCAGACATGCAACATTTAAATTTTCATGACAGATGACAAGTATCATATTAGGAAAAATGTTAGATGCTCTCTCTCTTTGTAGGTCGATTTGGATAAAAATCCTTGACAGAAACCTGGCTTAACCAATAGGGCCAGTTCTGTGGCACATTAAAGCTGCAATCCATAACTTTTTTTTGTAAAAAAACAAAGAGTTTATATTACTAATTTATAATTTTATATTGATTTAAAACTGTTGGGTCTGATTTTGTGACAAATACCAAGCACTGAGGAATGTTTCACACAAAGATGCCGGCAGAAGCATAATGTTACTAATTGCAGTTATAACATCACACTGCTGTGACTAAGCAGGGAAATTAACTTGATAAAAACTGATAAAATGTGATAAAAACCTGATCTAGAGGTAGGTAATTAGATAATGGGAAGATTAATAAAGTCTATCACATTCCCACTGCTTCTCGGTGACCCAGGTTATAGCTGTAATCATCTTAAGTTGACATGAGCATCTAGCTGAACCGGAACTGGGACAAGTGGGTAGGTTTGTTTCAGATGTCATCCCATCCTGTCTCCTCACCATCTGGTCTGGATAAAGTCTGGATACTGCTGACTACAGGACCTTGGGGAAAGACAGGCAGACTTAGAGTTGAACCAGTATATCTGTTCTTATGGAAAATGTCCCAAGTTCTGGTTTACCTAAACACTGGGAAGATTGTTCTAGAGTTTAGGCACTAAGTATGAAAAGGATCTACCACATGCACTTGATTTTGAAATTCTAGGTATTATTAATGGTCAAGAATTTTAAGACTGCAGTAAACCTGAAGGACTGTAATGAGACAGGAGCTCACTCAGGTACCAAGAAGCTAAACCATTTAGGACTTTGTAGATAAAGAGCAGAAAGTTGTTATGATGCTTAATATGAGGCAGCCAGTGTGGTGTTAACAAAACCAGACTATTTCTTAAAAATTCCCATAAAAACTCTGGCTGGTGCATTTTGGACAAGCTAATTTTTGTACTAAACCTGCAGAGAAGCCACCCAGTGCGGCATTACAATAATCTAGTCATGATGTTATGAATGCATGAATTAACTTTTGGTGTCTGACATAGAGAGCATTGTTGTAGTTTTTATATATTTTTAAAATGAAAAAATGCAGTTTTACAAATATTGGAAATGTGACTTTCAAAGGACAAATTGGTCCAACAAGTAAAACGTCTGTTTTCTCTGAATTTAGTAGTAGTCACCCAGGTTTTAATATCAGCTATGTATTTTATCAGTTTGGTGAATTTATGTGTCTTAGCTACGTATCAGCAGCATAGCAGTTAAAACTAACCACATGTCTCTTAATTGCTCCCAGAGATAGCATATACAGGGTGAAATGCACACATTAATCAGACACCTTTTCATTCACAGCAACAAACAGGAGGAACCTTCTGTCTCAGGGAGGGGGCTTAGTTCTTCAAACCGATCCCAAGCTGTGGAAACTGTGGGTTTGCCCTCTGAAGGAGCCCAAGTCATAGGTTCAGGTCTCTCAACTGAGGTTCTTGAGACCATCCTTCACTCCAGAGCTCCCTCCACAAGGAAATGATACTGCCTAAAGTGTAGGCTCTTCACTTCTTGACATAAGAATCACCAGTTGAACCCAGTGCTGGAATTCCTACAGGATTGGTTCTCAGCAAGGCTATTTCCCTCCAATCTGTTGGTCTACGTGGCACCCATAGCTGCTTACCACCTGCCTTTGCCGTGGTTTTGGAGGACTTCTTCAGGGCTTCTTTCGAACCTCTAGAGTTTCTCATGTTAAAAACAGTGTTTCTCCTTGCTGTCACCTCTCTTAAGAAGGTGGGCGATCTCCAGGCACTTTTGGTAGCTCTATTGTGCTTGGAGTTTGCGCGAGGCATGGTGAGGATGTTTCTATACCTTGGATCTCTATACCCTATACATCTGATAATTGTTCTTACAGTGGCCAGGAGATAATATTATAATTACTATTATTAATAATAATAAAGTGCAAAAACACTGAAGCATGGATTGTAAAACAGACTAAAATCTTCCCCTCAAATCTCTTCAGAGATGATGCTGTTTTCATCTTCAAGGAAATAGGTTCTCTTTACACACAGTTCTTGTACAACAGCATTCCACAGAGGTTTAAAGCATTAACATATTACTCAACATTCAAATATTTTATCTGTTGCTGTTCCATAGAAAAATGAATTTTACAGTTTATACCACAAGCATAATTAACGTGTACTAGTAACATGACCTACCATAATAACTGCAGTATATGACAGTTTACCTTTTATGATGTATGGGTTGCTGCCTAGTATGGACATTATAATTACTGTAATTTGCAAACATTTGCATACACTAATGCTGACTGAGGGCTGAGAGGCCAGACACTGATGTTTGTCTGCATGTGCTGGTTTGACCTACATTATTGGGACAAAAATGGCCTCACAACAAAATTAAACTGCAAATAAATAAACCCCAAAACAATTCATAAAACAAAAAGGAGGTAAAGAATCATACAAAAATATTAAACAGTTGTTTTGGCCAACACATAATAACAGAACAAATAATAAACTACATAGTGACAAAGTGATTTAAAAATTATTAAAAAATTAATATGAGGCAAATGCAAGGAACGCCACATTTTTTTTTACATTTTTCATTATTTTTCCTCGTCAGCTTCCTCGTTTTCATCTTTGCTTATATGTGTTCTCACCAAAAGCAAGACTCAGATTGCTGAAACAATGGACAAAACTACTACTACACATTCTCTGCTTTTATTGTGTGAACAAATAATGCAACACGACACAGCTGATCACTTCAGCTGAGCCAATTGTCCCGATACTTAGGCTCACATTACATTGAGGGACAAACTCTGTGTTTTTTTAGTTAGTAACATTAGTAAAACTATGTTGAAATAGTCAATTAACAAAATGTAACATTCTGTACTTTTGCCTCATATTTATCCTTAAATCATGAAAGATTTGTGAACCCCCACAAACAGAGCAATTTTTTCTTTACTGTACCAATACTTATGGAGGGCACTGTGTTTGACAGAATGTTTGTTTGTGTATGTTTTGTGTGTATGTATGTGTGTTTGTTTACCCAACAGCTATATTCAAAATATCATGTTATTGAAATTGAAATTTAGAGTATTTATAAAACAAACTGAACTTAAACTTGAACTTAAGTTTTAAACTATATATTTGTATTTAACCACAATCTTCAATGTTATAAATTTAATACTGTCAATAATTTTGCTATGATTCACACATTTCACTTCACACATTTGATACACAAATGGAGGATTACAATACTACGGTGGAAAGAGAGAGCTCAACACACTGCAAATCATCACAACACAACGGAAATGTTTCAAGGAGGACCCTAACAAGTGACAAACCTGACTGGGACCTGCTTATTGTTCAATGGCTGGTCAGTGTTGTTGTCAGTGAACTAAAAGGTAATTTTTTGTTTATTTTAACATTCTGATCAGATGATTGCTTGGTCTTTTGGGTATTATTAGCCTAAATAATCTCATGAAGCACAAAACTACATGTGAAACATTATTTTATGGTTATGTTAGCTTAAGTTACTCTTAGAACAACTGTAGGGAACAAGCAAAACTGCCAGTAGGTTAGCATAAATAGTAAAATAACATTTTATTTATTATTTTCCCCCCCATATTTGCAGGATATGCACAAAAACACTAGTCAGCCATCTTAATAATGTTACACATGTACTATGGTACTTTGTGAAAAGCAATTATACGATTAGGATGTTAAAATAAACAAAAAACTCATCATTAAGTTTACTGACAACAACACTCTTCCACCTGTTGTGCCTTTCTCCACTCAGCAGACTGCAGCTGCCAGGAATGGGCCGGGTGGACAACCTGGCATAATATCGCGTGAAGATGAGAAACATAATAGGGATAACCCTCAGCAGTCACCAGGTCAGTGGCATTTTTTAAAAGAAAATGAGAGGAGAAAAAAATATTGTATTTAAAGTAGTGTGATTGATCTGACAAGAAATATTGCATGTAACTAATCCATGTATGTTTTTTTTGGCTTGTACAGGTCAGCGACATTGTGGCCCTTTGGCAGAACCTTCTGCATTATGAAATGCAGCGGGTGATGCTTGCTGAGGTTTAGGTCCCCTAAAAACTCCTGTTTTCACTCCTGGGGTGAACAGTCTGAAGCGGTGTTTATTATCAACAGCTTCACCTGCCCAGTGGCAAATCTGTTGCCTGTATCCTGGATAACAGGGCTATTATGCAGAATACAAATCTGCAGCTGTTGGAGGTGAATCAAAGAAGTGAGAAAGCAACGTCCGACTCTTCTGTTGCAGGTAGACAATCTGCCTGGGGCCACCCCATATCCTTTCTATTGGATCCAGGCCGTCTGCCACTCTTTCTACCAACCCTATCTCTGTTACGGCCATATCTGGACACAGCCAGTACAATGACACTATTTACTGCCCAAACACAGACCTTAACCATAGAACATATTATATATAAACAAGTAATCAGATAATAATATAGTTGTATGATAGTTCTATAATGTATATTTCTTTTTTATTTTTGTTTCACATTGCTAAAATATTTATATTTAAATAATGTATATATATATATATATTATTCATGTTAATAGTTTTATAAATGTTTCTATTTATTGTGTTACACAGCATAGTATTTTGTATTTGTCATGTTTTTGTGTATATTTGTGTTTATTATGTGGCTTATTTGTTTTTGTTAAAATAAAACATTTTATTCTTTATATCACTGGTCACATCAAGCTTTTGCTTCAGTAGGCACTCTGTAAGCCTGTGATAGAACAAAATAATTTATTATCTAATACAATGCTTTGCAAAAAAGTAATAGCTGAGTAAATATGAGTAAATTAATTAAAGTAATACGCAATGAAAACAATATAATCAAAAATGGTCTTGATACAGTTCAATAGATATCAATGTTTAAAATACAGTAATTAAAACAGTAACCACAGTAATATAGAATGAAATTTTATTTAGCTGAGGTGGGTCTTGAACCGGTGTCTGTCTTGTCAGTGACGCAGTCTGTACTTTGCATTGAAAAAAACTATTTTAAAGGCGAAATTGCTATTGACCCACCAAAAAAAGAAATGACTGGGGACTTTTAATTTTTCATTTTCTCTATCTCTTCACTATTTCCCAGTCGGGTCCCAGTCGGGTTTGTCACTTGTTAGGGTCCCCCTTGAAACATTTACGTTGTGTTGTGACGATTTGCAGCGCTTTTCTATATTTGCAGCACGCTTACGTATTTGCACTGCGTTTATATATTTGCAGTGCGTTTCCGTATTTGCAGCACGTTTGCAGAGCACTGAGCTCTTTCAGTCATCGTACAATACAGACATCACAGGGCTTTTTCAATGTATGAAGTGGTTTTTGTCTCTACCTCCCATTTATAATTAAGTAGTAAATCCATGAAAAAAAAATCCATAAATTTACCTTAATTTGTTTTTAACGTCATACTTCTGAGAAATTTACAGAATTATATATGTTTTTTAAATATAACATATTTAACTTCACACCAGATATACAACACAGCATTTATAAACTTTTTTAAGCAAAAACCCTTCCAAAAACCCTTTTAACATAGAAAAACTCAATGGCAAATACAACGTTCTAAGATTCAATACTAAATATAATCAACATTTAATACTAAACGGCTTAAACATAGGGTGATTCTATGTGTCGATTCTATGTGTCGAAAAAGACAATAAAATCTTTTGGAGCACCTTTGGACAAAAATGGCAGCAAGTAGCTGGCAAATTTCCAGCTGCAAAAGTTGTTGAAACAGCCTGATTGGCTAAGAGAGTATTATGTTGTTGTGGTCATCGGTCTAACCAGTCTTTCTCCTATTTATACAGCAAGGACTATGTTTTAACACACACACAGAACAAACACCTACTAAATATTTACAAAATTGTTTGTTTGGTTGTTAATTTAAATTTTTAACAGCATTTCTCAGAAATCTCTTACTGTAGCATAGGTTCTAACAAAGATGAACTGCTTCAAACCAGACAGAGATCGCTCTGCACAGAGCTGTTAAGCACACCTATTAATGTTGATATATTAACATACGCATTTAATGATTTTTTAATGCAAACATCACACAATCTGACATAACTGTCATACGCCTGGCTTACTACAGAAAGCAGGAAGTGTCCGATTTTGCGATGTTCTGCAAACTCTTGCCAGTTGGTAAGGCAAGGCACAATTGAAAACTAGGCACACCTAGTTTTCGTTCACCTCCCTTGCCAAGTTTGCTTAGTGTCTTGGACTCAAATACACGTCACTGCTTGTGTTGTACAAAGTGCCTGATAGTGGCAGAATGATCGCTTTCTAAACAGTTTCTCGCTTAAGAAATAAAGCAAAAAAAAAACAAAATAATCATGATTAAAAAATTTAATTTTGTGCTAAATAGTCATGATTACTGATTAATTCATTTGCGCTTGTTGTAGGAGAAAGGTCATAAAGTATTAAAGCAAAAACAGACCTGAACACAGATTTATGCCTATTACTTCAATTTCACTGTGCATGTAAACATTGTCACTTGAATGTATACATGTGTTGTTTGCATATTTTACACATTTCTCAAGACTGACAGATTGCGTTACTATTGCGAACTATTATGCGTTGAAAACATAATCATAATCTAAATCAGAACAAAAACATTTGGGTTATTTTTTTAACTCTTGGTGACAGTAGAAACACTGGGACACGACAGAGCATGGGGTTCCTGCCTCTGCCAGTCACATCTGCCTTTCATAAGGTAATGTTTAGTAACTAATGCAGTTTCCCAATTGCCATCAAAAGCTTCTATCAATATGCAGAGCAAAACCTAAAAGTGCCATCATTATCACCCTAGAGCAAACCTGACCACTGTGAGGCTTCATTTCCATGTGTCATGTGAGTGTTTTCAGGTTCTTTCCAGACCACATTTCATACACAATCACACTGTTTATTGGTCACTCTTAGTTAATTCAGCTTTTCTATTTGCTAGAATGATGTTATGAAATATTTAACAATTATTTATAGTTATCAACAAAAAATTGTGATAGTTTAAAATGTTTATTGCAATTTATGCTGTTTTACTGTACAGGAAAAAATGTACAAGTTAAATAAAATTTGCCAGAATGTGTTTATTTTGGGCTTGTCAAAACCTAATAATAACTTTATAAAGTTAAATTTGCATTAAAATCAATGTATGTTTTTGATAATTCTGTTGCACTTTACTAAAACCTTTTGTAGGGTTTGTGTTTGTAAAATTTGTATTTTTAAAGAGAATATTACAAAGAACATTACAAACAGTGACTGTTTCCCAAAATTGCCTTCAAAAAATTCATATGCTGTTCATTTATTCACCCTTAAGCCATCCAAGAAGGTGATTTTTTTTTTCTTTAGTACAACAGGAAAAAGATTTTTAGCAGAAACCACTGTCTTTTCTCATTCATAAAATGGATGGATGGATTTTTTAATGTGGAAAATTAGTAAAATGTCAGCTGATCTGCTTCTTTTGCAATGCACAAGTGTTTTTGTTTTCTACATCTTGGCCTAAAGTTGAGTAAATTAACAACATTTTTTTATATTTGGGTGAAATACCCCTTTATATTCATCCTCAGGCCATCCAATGTGTAGGTGACAGTTTTCTTTAGTGCAGTATAAAAGATTTTTAGCTGAAACTGTGGTTCTTGGTGATTCCTTGGCTGCACAAAGCTTTGAAAGTCAAAAAAGTAGATACAGACAAACACAAAATTAAAGAAAAACTCTACCCTAGAATGAAAATTCTCATAATTAATGCATCCTTATGCCATTCCAAATGTTTATGACTGTCTTTTTTTTGGCCGAACACAATCAGAGTTATATTAAATAAAACCTTCAGCTCTTCCCAGCTTTATAATGTTTCGGCATTTTAAAGCACTATCCATCTATCCATTCATTATAAAAGTAACCCATATGGCTCCAGTGGGTCGTGTCTTCTAAAGCAAAATGATACGTCTGTGAGAAACAAACATAAATATTTTGAGCATATTTAGCAACGCTACATCTAGGATGACATGAAGGTGAGTAAATTATGAAAGAACTTTTTCAGAGTTTTCCTTTAATCCCTGTGTCTGGTTTGTCTAACAGTCCTCAGCATCTCAGAGATGTGTCTTTGATTTTTACGCTAGTAATAACGTGTAATGATAATAAAAACTGCTTCACAACAGGAGTAGAGAAGTGCACTGTGTTGTTTGAAAAAAATAACAGCAAATTTTCATTTTTGAGTAAACTATCCTGTTAGGAGATCACATACGTTTCCCCCCAAAAAAATCTTTGGAAATATGTTTGGTTAAATTTGGTTATAATGTAAATACTAAGTGACATGGGAGCATACATGTTATGTTTTTACATTGTAACAGTTTAAAAAAAAAGAGTAGGTGAGCTTGGGTGTCATTGCTAAATCAGTCAGTATTTATTTTTAAATTTACTAATTCAAAAATTAAATGACTGGCAGCTATTGTAATAAAGTTTATTATAATAAATAATTATTATTGTATGTCATTACCATTTATGCTAATCTAAAAAATCCACAGCATCATAAATTATACCAGAATCTACTTGTTAATTAAGACCAGATCTTCATTCCAAAAAAATAAAAAAATTGTTTTAACAGTGTTTTACAGCTTTACACATTTACAGTGCTTTAACTGTAAAAACCTTATCTGAAGAGTATAGAGATATAACAGTGGTTTATATATTAAAAGTATGAGTAAAACTGGACATTGTTTTCTATGAATGATTGAGGGAGTTAAACAGATATTCAGGCAGTACTGTCATTATCTTTTGCTTTAAAATATTCACAATGTTTTTTAAGTCACTAAAAGCCAGTTGCAACATGTGTTGCAACACCATCACTGAATCAGGCAACCACAGGGGTATCTCCCTAAAAGTTATCACATACAGAGGGGCCTCCGTTGGTCTTTCCCAAAATTTATATCTCCTCAAAGACCCTGACGGCTGTACATAAAACAGGAACCGAGCAATGACAATAGTGATTTATACAGTAGTTTATATATCTGGCCTGCATTGGAAGGAAATGGCCATAAAACGTTGAGGTGACAGATGAAAAACAACCCTGCCCTTCCTCCACATACTGAGGGCAACAGGTTACAGCTGATTGCTACAGCTACAACTGTAATCTGATCCGAAGATGTTTGAATAAGATCTGACTCTAAGTTCAGACTTGGTACAACGATTATATGTGTCTGCATCACATTAACACGTGTACTGTAATAATGTGATGGTCACCGTTCTATGACTCTTAAGTTTCCAGCATGCAAACAATGAATGCTGTTTTGTTGATGCTGTTTATTTTCACTAAAATTGACTTGTTTTGTGAAATTATCAGTTTTTTTTAGTCTGGTCTTTTTCATTCAAAATAATTTATCATCAACATTGATGATTGTTTTAGGCCATGTGTTGATATCTGTGTGTGACAATAGCAGCTTCTAAAGTGACCAGAAATAATCATCCCCAAGCAGAGCCCCCTCCCCCGACTTTTTATGAAATATATCTATGCAATCTATGTAATATTATATCTGTATATAAACATATTATATATACATATAATACACATATATGTAGTAGTAGTAGTAGTATTAATACTAATAATAATAATACAATGTCAGTAAGCAGGTAAATATTTTCAGATATTTTCCCAAAAATACACATGCTTTAATAACAGATCTAAATATTTTTACTGTTGCTATGGGTGGTTACATAAGAAGCTCACAAAGATGATAAACAGAAATAGTATTTAATCCACAAAAAGTCAAAATGGAAGCACACACCTTAGCATTAACTTAGACAGGACAAATGAACACAGGAACACGAGACACATATATACTAAACTTACCGCATTTGGCAAATGCTTTTATCCAAAGCAACTTACATTGCATTATACTATACATTGATTCTGAGTATGTGCAATCCCTGGGATCGAACCCATGACCTTTAACATCATGCATCTAGCGTGATTTAGCATGTTGCTAACAAGTATTAGCATTAATTAGCATAATGCAAGGCAGTTGCTAGGGTATCCTTGGTGGTTGCTAAGTTGTTGTTATGTATTTGCAAAGGTACTCAAGGTGGTTGCTACGGTACTGTAAATGGTTGCAACGGTGTACCTATAGCATTAACAAGGTACTGTTAGACAGAATGTGTGTCTGAAAAAAGAGCCAACTCCCATGTCTCTATGATGTTCTGGTGCTGAGAATTTTCTAATTTATGTTGGTTGCTAAGGTGCTCTGAATGGTTGCTAGGGCATGGCTGAACAGTTTTCATGGTTATATTTAAAGACTGCTTGCCAGTCAAGAGTCAAGAGAGAGCACCCACTTGTTTCGACAATGCTCTGATGCCTCTGACCTTTCTCAATAGAAGTCATTGGGGTGGTGGCTAGGGTACTGCAACTTGGTTTGCTAAGCCGAGCCATATGAGCCCATTCCTAAGTTTCTACAACGTTCTGATTCTGAGCTATGACATCACAAAATTCAGCCCAATGTGAGGTCTAAAAAATGTACACTCAATCGCTTATAAAAGTCATAGCACACCTCTTCTCAATAAGCCTGTGAATGCTTTGCCTCACAAGCAGCACTAATAATAGACTTAAATACAACAACAGTATGAAGATCGAGGTGAGGCTGCAGTGATGACGAGGACAGAGCTGGGGGAAGAAGCTAGAGGTTTAGCCAACGGATCCTTTCGGCTAGGCAGGCCTGATTCTTTATATTACATATATGATATGAATATTGTTGTGCACACACACACAAATATATTTATTTATTTATTTATTTATAAACATCCCTACTTGAGTCAAAAAATAAAAACAAATGTTTAAGTGAAAACAAGTGTTTATGTAGACAGTGTGCTCTTGCTGTTAAATCTAGTGTATCCCATCCCAATTCCTCAAAGCAAAGCAAGTTTCTGAAAGTTAAAATAGGCAATCTGTAAACATTTGACACGGTTTCAACAATTACAAAGTGTTTGTTAGAAGAAATGACATAATACCTAAAGCTCTCGTAATATGTGGACTTATGTGACTACAAGACAACCAGGGAAATACTTCCCCAAAAAAGGAAGACATATCACTTATCTCATCAGACCAAAGTTTAGCAACACTTGCAAGGATGGATTTCTTCTTTTTTTAGATCTAATGGAAAATTAAAATAGATATCCTCTTTTCAATAATACAAATAAAAGTTGGCAGTTTAAGATGTATGATTGGTATCAATAGAGGCTCCAGTAATGTAGGCTGTCTCCCCAAGTAACCTTTGATAGTAAACAGGAAAGTAAAGCAGTCTTTCAAGTTTTAATAGTCATTCATTTACGCAACCATTCTTTGAATGCATTGTTAAGCTTGGCTATGAGGTACACAACTATTATACACCCTTCTATAGCACGACAGGACTGCATGATACTCCACTGGAACTACAATAAGGTGTTTCCAGACTATGCAGTGGTTTCTCAAAGCAGATTACCACTGCACATGGGATGTTTTTTTATTTTAAATCAGACAAATCTCAGAGGCATTTAGGTTTTGATGGATGAAGAAATGTGTGGTCTATGACACATAAATACATTCAGATCAACTGGTATAGTTAAATATAGTGAGGTATTTTCATTTATACTATAACCTGACTTAGTAAAACCTTTCTGTTTTCTTAATACATATGTGTGGGAAAGGGAAGTTTTTTAAAAGCATTTTGTAATTTACAAGAACTAAGACATATTTAATTTTACTACACTTGTTGGGAATGTTGGGACTTTTAAATCTTACTTTTTACTTATGACAAGTGTAACTGTAAGTTAAAAACCATAAAAGTCTCCTGCCATGTCATGGCCTACATAAATAGAATGATATATGATATATGTCTCATTGGAATGTTTTGAACATAAGGGTTCAATGAACCCATGTTTCTCACTTGTTCATAAAAGTCCAGAGGTGAGGACAGCTGTAATGTGTGATATATGACCTCAAACATAATCTACTGACACACAAACAGAGCTGCAGCACTGTGTGAATGTTGTCTAATATGCAAAACTGCTGGCTTTGCATTGAATTATTCAGTTGACATCAGTAAGATGTCAAAATGACACATAATAAAGGCAGTGTTCACAAAGAAAACAGCTTAAAATACACAATATTAGTTCAAATAAATAGTTCATAATAACAATTCAAAAAAGTTGCTATTCATATTGTATTTATGTAACAAACATAAAGATCACTGAAAGTATCTGGCAGACATCTGCTCTTGTTTGTTGATAATCATGATAAAGACTCAGCCATGTCTGAGGAGACAGTTCAACTGTCAGCAAACTGCAGAATCCTAAACCGTAGCTGCTAGGATTTCTTGTAAATCACGTGACTTTTGCTCCAACAGCAATACTGCAGCATGACCAGGCAGAGTCGCCACTGAGCGGAAACACAGGCATTTACAAGAAATCCTTCTCTGGAATTCACCCAGCTTCCCTGCATGCCATAGTTTGACCCCACCTAAATGTTATCTTTAACACGTAATGTTTCTCTGTCTTTACCTATAAAACAATAAATATGTCCTACAGCCTGCAAGCAAGTCTGAAAATCTATGTTAGATAAACAGATTTTTTTTTTACTCTTGAGAATTGTTATGCTGTGTATAAAACTGATATATATGTATAACACTTGAATGGCATTAGATTTCATGGGGAAGTTACAGATACTGTAAACTCCACATCACATGCTTTCTACAAAGATACACAAAAGCTAAAGTGTTTGTGCGGCACTGAGGGTGTTTTAATAGATATCACCTTGTTAGGATTGTGCAATTATTATTATAAGTTTAAACGTTTCATCTACACTGTTGTTAAGTTGCATTAACAAAGATTAATTGGTTTGAGGACTGAACTGCACAAAATGCACTACACAAAAAAGTTTTTTCTAACAGCAGGAAACACGTGGTTTGAGCAGCAACAATCTGCTCGCAAAGGTCAACAACTGCATTGAAAAAGTCTCATGTGAATGATTTATTTTTATAGCGATATAAACACGTTAGACTTGCAGTAAGGGTCATTTGGAATTTTTTCAAGAAGAAAATAAACCTGCTGTTGTTATGAAACATTATGGATCATTAGGACTGTACTGTCATTAAATGTGTTTCCTAGTTTGGATGCATTTAGAGTCTAAATGACTTTCTAAGGCACACAATTAGCAAATAAGTTGTATGAGGTTCATGTAAATTCTTATTAATGTTTGGTAAATTAAATAAAATATTGATGTTGTTGTTTTCTGTAGCTTTGTACCTTTCTGGAACTTAATTCACACTCCATTTACATCCACAATCTCCCTGAAACCTTTACTCCTTATTGAAAAATAATGTTATATTAAAAAATAAAGTCATGCCAAAAATTACCCTCTGTTTGCAAGCTCTTAAACAAAGTTCCTGTTTATCTGAAACAGTGGTCAAAGTGACAGCCTCGCCCACTTTGCTGCTACACTTCACGAAGCATTTGTGTTATGAAGTTGTGTTATTGAGATATTTGTCACTCAGCCATTCATAACAGTCACAAGCATCTTGATTGAAAATAATTGTTGCACAAGTGAACCCTTAAACGTGTTAAAGCTTAATGTGAATTTGTTTAAAAATGTGGACATTAAAGGTAAAAGGTAAATGACACAGTTGTTTACAAATGTGATCAAATTTGTAAAGTACCTCCAATTTTACCATCATTTTATTTGGTATACCTTACTTTTGCAAGTCAAAAAGATGCATAGGTCTTAATGTCAGATGTGTTTCACTAAACATGTTAAACTGTAAAGTTGTACTTTGAGCAACTTCTGTTAGCAAAGTACACAGCGCCACCTGCTGGCCACATTCTCAAGGGTGACAGACTTTATGTCTTTCAATTGAGGTTAAGCAACAAGTTAAAACTTGAAAAAAAACATGAACATTTAATGATCTTTATAACATGCTGTATGTATACAACGTGGCATGTATATATTAAAATGTATCCACATTCACAATAATTAATATAGTAATCTATTATTCTTTTTGTTAGAATCCCTTCCCATTTGGAAGTAAAATGTATACTAATCTCAAGTTACATGTCTTTTTTTATTTGACTGCCACCTTCTGGACAACAGACTCGCGCCTCTAACATTAACCATATTAAGACTATTTTGTGTCGTTGCACAACTTTGCTTATCAGCATGACAATATATATATATATATATATATATATATATATATATAGGGGTGATATATATTGATTGTATTCAGTGATATCAACCAGGTTTGCATTTGAGTGATAGAACAGTGTTCCCTGGCACAAAGAAAGTTCAATCTTCTTTCTCTTTCACATTTACCATCAGTCGCTATAGAACATAAGAAAAACCCAAGCCGAAACTCTGTTTTCAGGACAGAAAAGGCAGTGTAGGCATAAGACATTTTAAAACTGTACATATTTTATTGAGTCTAAAAACATAATGGTCCATAAAGCAATCATCATTTTAGTTCAGTCTGTATATGAAAGAAACTTTAAACAACAAGATTTAAGTTTGAAACGTCATTGCTTACCTTAGGAAATCCAGAAAGTTAAATTCCATAGAATAAAGATGATTTATCAGGACTGTAAACCTGAGGGCGAATGTAGCGGGTGATGCAAAAATGTTTGAACTCATGTGTTCTTTTACTTTCGCTTTTCAGTGAAACTTAGGGGAGGGCTCATGCATACATACATCAACATAATTAACAATCAGACATATGCAACACGTGAAATGAAACCACCAGAATTTAGACAGAAGAGAGCCAAACTGTCACTACCTTTACCCAAGAACTTAGCCACAGTTCAGACGTCCACAAAACAGCTGTAACTGGACAAATATAAAATCTTATATTGTGAAATAATAATAAAAAAAACAGCAAATGCAAGTATAATGTGTTATTGACACTGACAAAAAAAAAACCTGTCACCTGGCAGTTACTCTGGCAGTGGTTGCATCCTCCACTCCAGTATCTTGTCTTACAAGTTACAAGTTACAAGTGGAGTTTATTGTCATTTCAGCCATATACAAGTACACAGTGAAATGAGTTAACGTTTCTCCACACCAAGGTGCCTACATAAGACAAGCACTAAACATCACAGACATAAGGGCTACATAAATGAAACATAATATATACATAAAGTGCACAAGTGCAAAACATGTGCAGACAGCACAAGACAGTAGTAAACAAATGTAAACATAACTGTTAACAGTTAGCATAATTTTAGGCAGCCAGATGTGCAAAAAGACCTGTAGAGGGTGGGGAATGCCCAGTTGTGTGTTAGGAGGGTAGTTAGAAGTTAGGAGGGTAGAGTGTGTATGGGAGGGGTGTGTGGGGTCATCCACAATGCTGATGGCTTTGCGGATGCAGCGTGAGGTGTAAATGTCCATGATGGAGGGAAGAGAGACCCCAATGATCTTCTCAGCTGTCTCCTCACTACCGGCTGAAGGGTCTTGCGGTCCAAGACGGTGCAATTCCCAAACCAGGCAGTGATGCAGCTGCAGAGGATGCTCTCGATGGTCCCTCTGTAGAACGTGATGAGGATGAGGGGTGGAAGATGTGCTTTCCTCAGTCTTCTTAGAAAGTATAAGTGCTGCTGGGCTTCCCTGGTTATGGAGCTGGTGTTGAGCGACCAGGTGAGATTCTCTGCCAGGTGAACACCAAGAAACTTGGTGCTCTTGACGATCTCCACAGAGGAGCCTTCGATGTTCAGCGAAGAGTGGTCATGGTGTGCTCTTCTGAAGTCAACAACCATCTCTTTAGTTTTGTCCACATTCAGAGACAGGTTGTTGGCTCTGCACCAGTCCGTTA
>JAZGTI010005219.1:0-25948 GCA_036877585.1 Botia kubotai | reverse complement strand
TGGGCTGCTAAAGACCAGAGATGAAGCTTTCAGATCGGGAGATAAAGCAGCCCTCAAAACAGCAAGAGCCAATCTGTCCTGTGGCATCAAGAATGGAAAACGATCATATGCTCAAAAAATCAATAATCACTTCACAGACAGCAGAGACACACAGAGCCTGTGGCAAGCCATCCAGTCCATCACTCACTACAAGCCCCCGCCACAGGCCTGTGATGACGACACATCCCTCCCAGATGCACTCAACCACTTCTATTCACGGTTTAAATTGCAGAATGACACACCTGCACAAAGACTGCCCATACCCCACGACGACCAGGTGCTCTCAATTCCAATCACTTCACCCTCCCTGAAACCCTATCCACAACCCTAGCTTCTGAAACCAGGATCCTCTCTTCCCCCCACCACTCCACACGCACCACATGAAACTGTTGAAAACTTCAAAACACTGTCCATTTCTGAGTGTGCTACACACAGGTGTGCTGAACAAACCAACTGGAGAAAACATACTCTTCTCTCTATATGCAACAGACACTTTCTTATTAACACACCATGTTACAAGGACTCAGTAAGATTACACAAATGTTTACTTGTGAATGCACTACGAATCATATTGCACTACTTGTTTCCTAACCTCTTATGAAAAATATCTTGCACAACATTGTACAGTACTATGTAAAATACTTGTATAGTCTGTTTTAGTTAATGTGTAAAGTCAACTGTTGTATAGTCTGTCTTAGGTTATGTGTATAGCCAACTGTATATAAGTATAGTTGGATTACCGCTTCTGGTTATGTTATGTATAGGTTTGTATAGGTTTAAAAAAGAAAATTGCTCTTACGTTTACTGTTTATATTTATGTTCATTTACAGTATGTAGCACCGTGGTCCTGTGAGACACGAGATTTCGTTCCACTGTATGTCCATACATGTAGCGGAATGACAATAAATCTCTACTACTACTATTACTACTACTTACCACCGTTCCTGTTCTCCAGCCTTCCAATATTAGATTACCTGTTAAAATCACCATCGCTGACAGAACCATACCTGCATTTGCATTAATAGATTCAGGAGCAGCTGGTAACTTTGTATCTCATGAGTTCGTCAGTATCTTCACTCTTTGCGAAGTCTTGATTAGCCCCGGCTGTCAACTCTGAGCATTCTTCCCTGCATTTTGGTTAGTTCTGTTTTTGCCTGTTTGTCGCCTGCCCTGATCTTTGGACTGTTTATATAATCTCTGATTGTTTACTGCCTGCCCTGACCATTGCCTGTTCCTCGACTGCCTAGCCCTGTCTCTATTGTGTTTGTTTGTTGGTATTGGACATCTGCCTGTTTGGCTGCTCTACAATACGCTGCAAATGGATCCCAATGCTTCTGACTCTTCATTACATAGAGCTGTACAATTAATGTGCATAGTTTAACTCTGTCATCTGGTTAAAGGTCATATTCAAACTTCAGATTTTTTATTGTATACTTTGGTATCTTGGATAATCTGACTACAGTTAGAGACATTTTTTTAAATGCTTCCTAAAATTGTAGCACAGACTCAAATAAGACTACTAGAGTTATTTTCTTAGAATAAAATCTATAAAGCAAGACATTGCATTTACAGAACTTGCAGTACAATGAATGTACAAAATGATCCAACTCGGTTTTATTGATTTAAGCACACAGGAATTAGGAGACAAATGCAAGTCAATATTTAAGATTCTTATTACTGTAAGAGGATCTCTGCTAACATTGCAGTTTCTTAGAAGGGAAAAGTTTTTTTGGGGGGTCCACTCCAAACCTACTGAGATGTACTCCATAGGGCCACTGGAAGATTCTAAAATTTGGGATGAAGCTACGAGGCTATTACCTTACCGCTGAAATATTTACTGCAGATTTTCTCCATTTTGTGAGCCAACAGGGCATTCATCTCATGCTGGAGTGTCCCTGCAGCCCGATTTTGTTTCTCCAGTCCCCGTGGCAGAAACACAGCAGGCACATTTACATTTATTCATTTAGCAGACACTTTTATTCAAAGTAACTTACAAAAGACTAAATTAAACATTTTGTTTTAAGAACCAACAAGCCAAGTCTACAAAGCTACATTAACAAGTGGAAAGTGTATTCTGCTGCTAGAGACAAGATGAACAGAAGAATGTTTTTTTATTATATGTAGGAAATAATATCAGAGCATTAGTAATCAGTCAGGTGTCTGGGAAACAGGTGTGTTTTGAGTTGTTTTTTTAAGGTTGGTATGTCCGAGTGGATCGGGTGGAGGATGGGAGTTTATTCCACCACGAAGGAACAGAATAGGTGAACGTCTTAGAGAGTGATACTTCATACTGGTACTTCATATTATTTGCATTATTATTTGAATTCTATGTTGAACATAGTCTGACATTTGTTCTGTGCTTTATTATTATTATTATTGTGTTATTTGTAAAGCTACTTTAAAGCAATGTGACATTGTAAAAAGCGTTACATAAATAAAATTGAATTGAATTTGCGGTCAGGGAACAATCAGATGTAGCTCATTTACAGACCGTGGTTGGTGGGAGGGGACATATGTCTGAAGGAGTGAGTTGAGGTAGGTGGGTGAGGTTCAAAAGGGTCAGAGGGTTTTTCTTTTTGGTTGATTGAAGACCAGAAATGCTGCAGAATTCTGGATCATTTGCAGGGGTTTGGTTGCATTGGCTGGAAGGCCAGACAGAAAGGCATTGCAGTAGTCCAGCCTTGGTATTACGAGTGCTTGGACTAGGAGCCGTGTTGCATGCTGGAAAGATTTTCATGATGTTGTAGAGCATGTACCTGCATGACCGAGAAATTGTCACAATGTGGGAAGTGAATTTCAGCTGGTCATCAAACGCCACCCTGAGGATTCAAACGGACCGAGAAGGTGTAAGAGTGGATGATTCAAGTTGAACTGTGAAGTTGGCCATGATTATCAGAAGTTCTGTCTTACTTAGCTGTGTATCATCTGCGTAACAGTGGTATGAGAGGCCATGTGCTTTAATTACTGCACCCAGAGTAGCTGTGTATATTGAGAAGAGGAGAGGAGCAAGAACTGATCCCCGTGGGACCCCGATGATCAGCTGATGTGACATTGACTCCCCACCTCTCCAAAAATCTGTCTGTGAGATATGAGCTGAACCAGTTGAGTGCAGGTCCAGAGATGCTCAAATTGGAGAGTGATAATAACAGGTAGATCAAGACTGGCCAAAATGTCACAGCTGCTAGAATCACTGTCAGACAAGCGCATGACATAATTTACAGATGTAGTTATGTTATAGTTGCTACCATAGTTGGGTGTGGTGGGGGAGTGCCGACAAAGACTAGTTTTGCTTTCTGGTATTGGAGGAGGTGAAGCAGACATGCGTGGAATGCTATATGAGTGAGCGTTTTTATTGTAGAGGTGTCTTCAATGGGTGGAAAGTAGTTTGCCTGAGCTTAGTAATAGTACAGGCTTGATTTGACCCTGAAGGTCTGATTTGTGCTTAAAGTCAATTTGGGCCAAGCCTTGTGGTTCAGTGGATCATGGAGGTGCAACCTATTGGCTCTCTTCAAGGGCTCACTCATCGCTCCCTTGTCTCTGTAAGGTTTAACATAAGGTTTGTGATAAAAGAAAGCACTCTTACCCTTATTGTCATCAGGGTGAAGCTTCCCGTTGGTGCCCTGACCCCATGATTTTGCTGATGCTGTGTCTCCATTGTGGTGGCCTGGTGGCCCTTCCTCCGATTCCCGCTCCTCACTGGCACCCTCTGAGCTGCAGTCTTTTGTCTCAGTGGAGATCTCAGGAAAGTTCCGCTTGACCTTGGACTGGCCCTTGCTGGGTGCACTGGCTGTGCGGCGCAGAAGGTGAGCACCGAAGGTGGACTTACAGCTGAGCTGAGCAGCAGCATGGCTGTCGAGAGATGACTGCTTTGGATTTCTGTGAAACAGCCCTTTTATACCACTGACTGCTCGAACCTGCAAACATAAAAATTGAGAAACCATATGAATCTAGAAAATGAAACAGAGAATCACACAACAAAGACGTTATTGGCATAGAATGGAAAACAGTAGGGAGGTACTCTTTCCTCAACACCCTATACAATAAATAGGAAGCAGAATTCAAACTATTTAATAGGATAGTTCACTGAAATGTGAACATTTTCTGTTAATTTACTCATCCTCAGGCCATCCATGATGATAACATGATAACATCTTTCTTCAGTAAAACAATAAAGATTTTTAACTGAAACTATTGTCCTCTCTCATTAATATATTAAAACTAGATTTCTAAAGAAAATGTGAATGGTGCTTGCTGTCTCAAAATTCGAGCAAGAATATTTTAACAATGTTAACACTTTTTAACTATGCTAACATTATTAAACATGATGCTAACATGTTTTAAGGATGATTTTAGCATGTTTTACCATTAATTAGCACAATGATAGCGTGAATTAGCATGATGCTAGTATGATTTAGCATGTTTTACCATGATTCTAACATGATTTAGGATTATAGGGCATGGCTGGACAGTTTCCATGGTGATAATTAAATACCAGTCTGAGTCAAAAGAGACCACCTATTTGTCTCAACAATGTTCTGATGCCTTTCACCTTTTTCAATGGAAGTCAATGGGTGGTTTCTAGGGTGTGGTAATGAAGATGAAATCTACAAAGTTTGTTGCTGCTTGCTAAGCTGAGTGATATGACATTCTGATGCAGAGCAATCATGTCACAACATTCAGCCCAGTGTTAAGTCTATGGAAGTCATTGACCACTCTTTTGCTTACCAGGTGAACATCATACATCTGATCATTTATAAAAGTCATAGCACACCTCTCCTCAATTAAGCCGGTCAATTTGATCCCTTATTCATAGGTCTTTGACAAAATGGTGCGTTATGTACCAAAGTTTTGTCCAGAAGAAGATACAAGAGAGTAATAGTAATGCTTTGCTGAGCAAGCACCACAAATTAAATAAATAAACAGCAAATTTTTATATTTGTATTTGGATATTTGGAAACTATCCCTTTAACACTGATGACCAAACTACTGATTATCAAACAGCTTAGTTTGCTGGTCTTAGCTGGTCTTCGAATCTGTCCAATCTGTTGTTCATCTAGTTTGTCTGGTTGACTAGCTGGTATTCTGGTCTGCCCAGTTGAGGCTGAGTGCCCAAAACTCTTTTTTGTTACCAGCAATTTATGTTGGGCTGGTTTAAGCTGTATAATTGAGCTTACAGAAAGACAAAGACATACAAATCTTTATCACACTGGCTACAATAACTGGAAACATTATTTGATCATTTGCTTGTCAATATTCTTTCACAAATGAACAGTTCATTAAGCATGTTTTTTTATCTCATGCAATAACTTTAAGCTCATATTACATGTGATATCACCAGTAGCATATTTATCCACCACACAAAGTATGCAATTGCATGGGGCCCAGTGGGCTACTGGCCACAAGTGGTTAACTCACTTAATGATTGCTTTTGACATCATTTATTAACGTGTGGCCCAGATACATAGAAAAAAAACAATTATGATGCATGCTTATCCAAGTGGCGCTCAAAAACAAAAGAAATCAAATATTAAAAGTTTGTCAAAGCTTATTACTGTTTTAACACCCAATGGCATTTCACAAATCATGCCATGTAGACTGTAAACTGATTTAAGATTTTGCTCACTAATAACACAGTGAAAGAACACCCAGCTCTCTAAAATCACACTCATGCTACTCGTGCATTCCTTTATAATGCTGATTCATTAGAGGATACTTGACCTCCAATGCTAATTTATGTAATGAAGTTAGCCAACTTATATTTAGGATATTACATTTACATTTAGTCATTTAGCAGATGCTTTTATCCAACTTACAAATGAGGACAAGGAAGCAATTTTAACAACTATAAGAGCAACAATGAATAAATGCTATAAACAGGTCTCAGGTATTCCAACACAGTGTATGAAGCCAGATTTTTTTTTTTAATAAAAGACGTAGAAGTAGAGGTAGTGGCGGTGTGTTAGTTGATTGATTTAGGAAATGAAGACAAAATAGTTGAGTTTTTAGTCGTTTCTTGAAAACGGCTAGTGACTCAGCCGTTCTGATAGAGTTATGTAGTTCATTCCACCAACCGGGCAGAGTGAAAGTAAGAGTCCGGGAAAGTGATTTCTTCCCTCTTTGGGATGGAACCACAAGGCGACGTTCATTAGCTGAACGCAAGTTTCTGGAGGGCACATAAATGCGAAGAAGTGAGAGCAGGTAAGGTGAGGTGCAAATCCAGTAGTCACTTTGAATGCAAACATCAGAGCCTTGAATTTGATGCGAGCAGCTACTGGCAGCCAGTGCAACTGGATGAACAGCGGAGTGATGTGTGCTCTTTTAGGCTCGTTATAGACCACTCTAGCTGCTGCGTTCTGGATCAACTGCAGGGGTTTGATAGTAGTCGGAAGCCCTGCGAGGAGAGCATTGGAGTAGCCCAGTCTGGATATTAATCTAGCTCAGCAAACTCCAGCTCTCAACGCAGATTCTTATAGTCATGGATAAAAGATAAACAGATTCCACAAACCAGTAATGCGTCTCTTTTATAATAATTGAGTTCTCAATTATTATAAATGGGGCAGCCAGAACCTTGCCATGGACTTGAAATGCCCTGAGTTCAAGGAAATAGGAGTAACGGTTGTCACCTGCTGTATGGACACTGAAACTCGATCTGTTTCAGGGGTGAATGAGGTAGGCAGTCACAACTTATTTGGAATGAATTGGAATGATGAATACTAGCAAATGAATCCAGGCTTAACCACTCGCTAGGGAAAATGGAGGGGTTTGCGAGAAGCATGCAGGGTGCTGATTGGGTCTCACTACACCTGAGTTTTGAACGAGGATCCTAACAATTTCCTGCCTCTATAGACAGCTTTTGGACTAAGATGGATGTACTGCAATCACAAACATAAGAGAAAGAGAAGCAAGAGACAGAGTAAGGGTGACCACATACAAACTACACACAAAACATTTGTTGTTTACACCAAACGTACAGGGGACAAATTATGGACAAAAGCATGATATAATTTAATGAAGCAGTGAGCATTTTTACATTATATGCCACTTTTTATAAATAGAGAACAAGCAGGCATCCCATTTGTTTTTATTTACATTTATGCATTTCACACGTTGTTTTTTGTAAACTATTATCTAACATAAAATTAACCTGGCTTGACAAGTAGATATGTTTTAAATACATCAAAAGTCCCCCACTGAAATAGTGATATTTGCAGCCCTGTTATGACCTTAGTTTGACCTCTTGAGGTTAGACATTACCGTTTTCTAAAACGTGAACCTCCTCTTTTCACTGATCATTTATTGAAACAAATGACTTAATTTTTAAGAGTGTCAAACCATGTCTTATATACTGTTAATAGAAAGTGCTATGTACAAAATATGCAGTGGCAGTGGCAGTTAACATTAAAAATAATAAGCACCCATGAAACTAAAGTCATCTAGTTACTACAACAAATCCTCCAGGAAGAAAGTGTAGAAATTCAATGCCAGATACTGCTCACAGAACATAATACCACCAAACTATATTCTCCACTAACTACACAAGGTGCCCACCTTACTAGTGATGTCATTCACTGCAACATAAATAAAGATGGAAGCCTCCTCCATGCCTTCCAAATACACATGCCGATAACCTAAAAAAAACATGAGACAGCCAATCAGACACTCAGTATTACAATTAAAATTTGATTCTGATACACTCAAACAAGGGCGGATTGTGGTTCAGCTGGACTCTGGAATCCCAGTCTCACTGGAGGGCCTGTCTTATTGCAAATGCAGAATGTAATGTTTGAATTATTATAAACAATATATTTTATTGCAAATATGAAAGCTTGTGATTTACAGTCTCAAATACAAGTCAAACACATTATCATTATTATGCTGTGTAATACACTGCAAGATATAACAGTTTACCATGACTAATAAATAACATATATAGTTCAGAAGACACCATAAGTGCTCAGAAAGGATTAGGATCATATAATCATTTATTTTACATTGTTTGGCAATTTTGGCAATTTTACATATGTAGTTTTTCAATTTGAGGCCCCTGATAGTAGTCCTAGGCACTGGCCTAACTGACACTGCACCCTTTAAAATCATCTATAAAATCTAAGACTATGAAGTCTGATCTACTGTATCAAAGATTGTACAGTGTACATGATGAAAGTACCTGGCATCATGCTGTTAAAGGCGATGGTCCTCTGGCCAATAAAATCCTGGCCAATCGGGTCATGATCCCAAACAAGGAAGCGTACAAGGGCAATCTCAGGCATGTGAAGACTAAAGACAAGTGTCTCCTCCCACATAGGATTAAAACCTGAGAGAGATAGAGAAAGAGAGACAGAGAGAGAGGCAGAAAATTGAGTACTGGATTTACGCAAAAATAATTCATGAGTTTGCACTAACATGCAATCGTAAATTATCATTGATGCTATTTGCCGTGCTGTCCAGGGAGAGGGCTCCGAGCTCAAAATTTGGCCCGAACTCAGAGTACTCCCCCCGTCCTTGACTGAGGTAGATACCAGCCAAGAGTGAGGCGATGATGGAGGAGGGATGCTGCAAGACTGTCATGTGACGGAGGTGAGGGGCGGCTATATATATATATATATATATATATATTGTGACGAGCGTCTCCGGACTGATCAGCGTCGCCCTAGCAACCAACATGCTGCACCTGCACGCCCTCATCACAGGCTGATAGGTCGCAGCTGCACCTCATCAGCGCGCGGCGTTAAAAGCTGCCAATGCTCGCGCTAAAGGGGAGTTTTTTCTCGAGTTGGTTATGCTGACACTAACCTCTCTTGTCTCCTCTCCTAGAAAGCAGCGAGTGACCGACAGCCCACTTGGAGCACGCCTGGACACCCACTTTCACCGCCACGAGGAGCGCACGGAGCAGCAGCCACGCCAGCTTCACCTTTCCTGCACAATATCCATTACTTTTATTGTAATAAACCCACCCTCCGGGGCTTTTTCCACTCAGCCTGCCTTGTCGTGTGATTCTTCACCCGTGACAATATATATATATATATATATGCGTCCCTGCGCGATAATTGTTTGGATTACATGACCGTGCTTCTCCCGAACTTAATAAAACTTCATTTCACGAGTTCGCAATAACATGCAATCGTAAATTATCATTGATGCGTATTTGGTGTGCTGTCTGGGGAGAGGGCTCAGAGTTCGAAATTTGGCCCGAACCCAGCGTACTCCCCGGATAATTACCAAACAGCCGCAGGAAGAAAACCCCCAAAAAAGTAAAGTGAATACGTGAAGATGTTTATATATTACAATGCTGGACCAGAAGGGCTCTCGCAGCATCCGACAGGAGCTCGGAAAGCTCACGGCGCCTGACGGGTAAGCCTCGTCGAATATGTGGAAGATTTGGAATGGAATTTAAAAGCGGTGTAAGAACGAAATAAAGAAATAAGGAGGGCTGGCTCGTGGAACAGACAGGAAGCGAAATGAAGCGAAATAAAGCGAAAAATAATGCTCAACTGGGACGGTTCTCGCAGCTTCCTTAATTATTAGGAAATCATCGAGCAAATGGAGAAGGTATAGAACACAGTAATTGTTGGGCAAAATCCAGCATATAGCTTCTGACAGGGTGTCGAATAGACAGTGAAGTAGAATTTATTGCGCCAACGGACGCCAAACAAATGCCATAACTTTTGACTGATGGACATTAATTTGAAAGCTGCCATTATGTCTACTTCTGCTAACCATGCGTTTTGAATCATTTTTATTGCTTGGTCGATATCATAATAATGCAGAAAAAATATTCTCTGAGAAGAATAAGACTGTTAATGCTAGGGTATGGAGAGTTATGAGGAGCCAAGAGATTTTTCCCCGAGAATTTCCTAATAGCCACGCCGATGGGGCTCATACGGAAACGCATTTTAAAAGGCATTTTAAAAGTGCCGATAAAGAAACCTGACTCTAGATCTTTTATAATTAGCTCGTCCACTATTTTAGGCTCTGCTAGAGCAGATTGGAGATTGTGGCAGATAATATTTAGAGAGGGGAGAGATTCGAAACTGGGATTAATGTCGTGTTTTGGACCAGACAAAATAAAGTCAGGGTGAAGAGACAATTCAAAAGCCAGGCGAGAAATATTGAAATGTATGCATTTGGCAGCTGCTTTTATCCAAAGCGACTTACGGTACATTCAAGTTATACATTTTGTCAGTGCATGTGCTCCCTGGGAAACGAACCCACAACCTTTGTGTTGCTAGCACATACTCTACCAACTGAGCTACAGGAACACTTTTCCTTTACGGGGAAGTTTCCATTTTTATTTACTGGAGTCGAAAGAATTCATTTTTTTAATTGAAGACTTTGGAACAGGACAGAAAGAGCAGGTGTGGGCTCCGCCATAAATTACAAATGTGGAGGTATTTACAGCACTGCCTCATACATTTTAATTCATACATACATACAATAGTGTGATCTTCCATGGAGATAGTGGGCTGCATGACGTTGCTATTAGATTTAACAAAATTCGGTTCCGGGCAAGGGGGAATTAATGGATTAATTGAGGGCAAGTGGTAGTGGAATGGTTAATAGATCTACAAATAGCACACAAAACGTTACGACAGCCGAAGAATATGCTGTTGTGGAGATCAGTGTCCAGGGCACCCGAATAGAGATACTGATTCCACTGGGCGATGCGGACTGCGCATTTAGCTGAAAACAGCTTAAAATAAGTATCTCTGCAATTATAGAGAGATAATTTAGTTTGCATCTTCTGTGAGGGAAAACGTAACAAATGATCTCCAATATATCGACCGGACGCAATACAGAAATACTAAATGTAATTGTGATGATGTCTGAAGAGAGAGAAGACCACCAATAGCGATTTTTTAAGAGCTCTATAGTGGCTGCAATGCCAGGGTGACCATAACTGGGAGTCTCATGGATTAGAGCGATCAGGTGCTTGTGAAAAGATTCAGGTACAAAAGTAAAATTGACTGGGCATGTGGGAGGGGGAGGTTTCTGCCTGTTAGCTAAGTCGATCTCCGTGGAAATGTCCCATTGAACAGGGGCTAGCAGTAATTTTTTGGGATAATAGGTTCTTGAGTAGAGGGGGTGGGGGTTTCTTCTGGCTGATGAGAGAATCAGCTTTGGTATTCTTCGAGCCAGGACGGTAGGTGGGCCAGTTTCATGGCCAACAATTCCCAGTTGCCCACATCGTAATTGCGTTCAGTTGGTGAGAGCTTACGAGAGAAGAAGGCACATGAATGTAGTTTGAAAGGAGTGCCATGACGTTGTGATATTATAGCACCCACTGCTGTATTGGAGGAGTCTACCTCTACTATAAACTGTGGTTTGGGATCAGGGTTTTTGAGGATGGGAGCAGAAGTGAATCATTTCTTTAATTCTTGGAAGGCAAGCTCTGCCTGGGGCGACCATTTTAATTTGCTAGAAGATTGTTTAGTCATTGATGATAGTGGAGCAGCGACAGAACTAAAACCTCTGGAGGCTCAGTGGAGATCCGGTTGAGAGGGATCGCTCCTTGGTTTAGGAGATTGGGATAGAAGATCGTTGGCGGAAAGAAAGGTCTTCTCGTCAGATGGAAAAAGCTCGATTTCGACAAAAGACCAGACAATAATAATGTGCCGCATGAGCAATCTTCAACCAGACCTGTTTCAGGAGATTGTGAATGTGCTTAGGAGAGCATCTACCACCTCCTGTACTGCCACACCTGTTATTGCTTCCACCTTCACTTCCTTACTAATGTTTATCGTCAGTTCCATGGGCAATCCATCTACCTACTCTGGCTTGGCAGAGGCCTGCAATGGTTTCCTGTAACAATGCTCTCTAGCAACAGAGATGCAGCCACAACAATTTTCTACAGAGAGAATTTCCTTAACTTATTTGTCTGTTGACTGGGTGAGCACACACAATGGGTAGAGACATTGTGCAACCAAAATCGTCCAGCCACATAGTCATTAATGCATTCATGAACCATTTCTGAGAAGTTTTTGGTAAAGGCAGAGACTAAAACCTAACCTGTGACTGCATCAAGCTCCTTTCAATGACTTGAAATTTGTCTTAAGAAATTTATTTAGTTTTCCATCTGAGTAGCCTGTTGAGTACAGGGATGCAAAATGCCAACTGGGTCAGCATTCCTCATTTTAATCTTACTCACAAACATGTACGCTACAGTGTTGGTCTATTACAACTACATGTCTTCTTCACTATGAGGAAGTGACCTGCTGTTTCTGGAGAATTCTGCAGTTGACATCATCTTAAGGCATCCATGGCTAACCTAACATCACTTGTGAAGTCTTGAAGTGGGGCAACAGCTGTTTTCCCACCCTATCCCTCAAAGAATCTCTATCTGTCAAACCTGGAACAACTCATCTCAGCAGCTCTGGAACAGCTCTGCGGTTCCCACATCTTCACCAAACTGGACCTCATTTGGATATTTGAGGCCGTTGAGTGTAGGACAGCCTTTGTGACCTCTACAGGGCATTATGTGTACTGCATCATGCCTTATGGGTTGGTCAATGCCTCCATATTCCAGGACTTCATGCATAAGGTTCTGTGAGAGTACCCCCACTGGTTCATGCTAGTCTACATTAATGACATTATGGTGTACAGAACATTGCCAGCATAAATTGAGCTCATCATTTGTTGGGCATTGGCCAACCGGAAGCCAATCAAACAATGTTACCGCTAAAAGACCACTTCTGGTTGCCAGGCATGCCATAAAATGTCAAGAGGTTCATACAAGGATGTAAAAACTGTGCCCTTTCCAAAATCCAACACCATCTACCAGCTGGCAAAATCCTCCTGCTGCCGGTCCTGCATCAGTCTTGGTCACACCTAAAGGTGAGCCTTCTTCAACCACCTAGGTGTGTCCGAAAGCCTCTCCTCTAAATACCAACTGCTGACAAATGGGCAGACAGAAAGAAAAATACGGAAAATTTGGTCATTTCAATGGATATTCTGCCATGGCAATCACAACTCTGAGTATGCCCAGAACTCCCTCTAACAACCTTTTACTGGATTAACTCCATTCCAATGCATAATCGGTTACCAGCCCCCACTGTTCCCATGGTCTGGCAAACCATCGGATGTTCCATCAGTTGACTCCTGGTTCTGGGAGAGTGAGAATATGTGGGAAACAGCAAACTACCATCTTCAAAGAGCAGTTCATAAACAAAAGAGTCATGTTGATGCCGGTAGACCAAAACTCCATCCTACCAACCTAAGACAAAGATATGGTCCTCTGTTAGAGACATTAAACTACGAGTGCCCTGCAAGAAGTTAAGTCCAAGATACATTTGCCCCTTCACCATCACACGTCAAATTAACCCAGTCACTTATGAGTTCCATCTGCCTGCACATTACAGAATCCACCCCACCTTCTATGTTTCACTCCTTAAACCTTACCACTCTTCTGTTGCTTCTTTTCCCACAGAGGCTGGTCCTGTGGAAAACCCCCTTGCCGTTCATTGTGGATGATGACACCATTTATACAGGAATCTTGGACTCCTGGTGAAATAGTGGCTGTCTGGAATATCTTGTGGACTGGGAGTGGTTTGACTGGGAGGAATGCTCTTGGGTAACCAGAGATGACATCCTAGATCCCACTAGATCCTTGTTGTTCTTCTAGATTCTCCAAGTCATCCTGCTCCATGATTATAATCTTCCCTGGACTCTATTCACTCTGTTACTGACGTGGTTCACTTACCTGCAGTAACTGAGGTGTGTGCTTATCCGTCAACCAGCCATCACAATTTCCATCCTGCCCTGAAAAGTTAAGAAACTTTTTGCTACATCTGATATTGCATTGTAAAGCTCAGCTCAACAAGATGACTCACTTGTTTGTTTATGATCTGTTGCTGCTAAAAATTAGTATTAATTAATTAATTAATTAATTAATTAGTATTGTTAGAATTTTACATCTGTTGTCTGAGTCTACTTATCGCTACACTTATGGCAGCAGTGTGTTTACTCTTGATCATTCCGAATTTCTGGACACACTTATTCAGTGTATTAAGATACTTCACATGCTGGAAGCAGTTTCAACATCACTTTAAAAAAAACTTTAAAAACATTGCCCACTTGTGCACCTATCTGCGACAATCATCTTTTTGTGCCTTCTACTTTGGACTCAACCTTTATACAGCTCAGGGAGAAGGGCTTGGTTCTGTTTGATGATTTGTTTTTTGATCACACATTTGCTTCATTCAACGATTTGTTGAGTAGATTTAATATCTCCAAATCCAATTTATTTTGTTATTTTCAATTACGCAATTTTGCTAAGACATACTTTGCTACATTTCCCCTTCAGCCAAAGAAAACTTTAATTGAAGATATTTTTCAGAATCGCATTGCCTATATGTATGATCTGCTTCGATCCTCTCAGTTTGCACTTAAAGAAACCTGGGAAAGGGAGTTAGGGCTGGAACTTGAGGAGGAGCTGTGGAATAATGTTTTAACCAAAATTAACTCTGTCTGTCTGTATCTGTGCTCGTTTGAGTCTTATTCAGTTTAAAGTTGTTCATAGAATTCATTTCACCAAAGCAAAATTGAAAAACTTTCCTTAATAGAAGATGACAGGTGTAATAGATGTTCGTTGCCCCCGGCGGATCATACTCATACATTTTACACCTGTCCCTTACTGAATTCTTTCTGGTCCTCTTTCTTTGACACATTGTCAATAGCTCTGAATGTCTGTGTGAAACCCTTCTTTTTTTATTTGTTGTTTTTGTGGGATAATTTGGGTTGGGTAGAGATAAGAATATCTGTTAGAAATATGTTATGTTTAAAAAATAACAAGTTTCAAGAACTTGCACAAAAAAAAAGATACTTCACATACCTTTCCTCTGTCTCCATTTCTTAGATAACAGAGAAGCTGATACCACAACTTGGTGGGTGGAGCATTTGCTAAAACAAGGTTTACGGCTGGAGTCATGTATGGAGCTAATTATGACCATTGTGTCTCTAATCAAGACAATTGGGTTTCTCCAAAAGTACTAAGTCTGTAAGTGTAAGTGTAGGACGTTACATTTAATAACAGGGTCTGCTAAATAACACATCTATCTCAATGTCACTTTTATAATAAATCGCAAGTTGCTGCATTAGCTGTGTAATAAAAAATCTGTCATGTCAGGTATGGCTTTCTCACCATTGTCATCCACCACTCTGGTTTGCTCCTTACAACAGTCAACTGGTACTCCAATGATCTCCACTTCCACAAAGGGGTCAATGATCTAAAGAGCAAACAAACTTTAAAACAAAATCAAAGTATTCAACTGTATTTTTACAAATTTTCAAGATTAAATTCTTGTATCAGATACAATTACAAATCTTTAAAAACGTAAATTCTACAGATTTGTTCAAATTAACAAAATTAAGAAAACAGGTCTTTACTGATTTGCACAATAATTACATACATTCATTTTGGATTATAAATGTAGAGTTTAAGTCCATATTTAAGCACACAAGAGTTCTCAGGTCACCTCTCCTCGGTCGCCCAGCATTGAGTCTCTGGGTTTTGGTAACTGTTGGCCACTGATAATCTTAAGAACCAACTGTTTTTTCAAACGGCCTGGTACAGGTTCCTCAGCCATTGGACTGAAAGAACCTGCCAAAAGAAAATCATTTCATACTCATGTTTAAATGACCTGCTATAGCTTAGCATTACAGCTACATTTTGTATTGATATAACTGCAATGAGAACACGTGGAACTGACCTTTACACATGCAGGCAGGTTTCTGAATGTAGCCACAGTTGCCATTGCAGTAAAATTTGGCTCTGTTCAGCTGCAGCACTCTTCCTTCTGATTGGTAGTTCAGAGCCACTGCATGAAAGCCAAATAATAAACATTATTTCACAATGATTTCAATTATTTTTATAATATATGTACAATATACATATATTTTTACATATATGGCTGTCAGGATCTGTGGCCATGATCAGGATCTGATCATGGCCAACAACTAGTGTGTAGAGGGCATGCTAGTTTTTTAATAATTGAATAAAGGGCATGCTAGTTAATTTTTAATAAGTGCTACAGTTTACAACATTTACTCATCATGTGTATTGTGTTAATTATGCAGTGAGTTTTTAAATAGTTAGTAGCTGTAGCAAAATTATTTATGACCCCTGGCAGCTGTCAGTCAAGAGTTTGTACATGTCAGTTATGTTTATGGACATTTTTATAGTTCTTCACCCTACAGATCTGACCCCCCACCTTTCTAAAACTGAAGTATTTGATGGGGGAAATAAATGTTTATGGTATGTGTGTGGTGTGTTGTGTACTCTCAGTGTTCACGCTTCGGATAAAATGAAAGTGAATGATCTGATCCTTTTAGGAGTTTAAGGACCTGTTAAAACTTGATCTTGATCACAAAGGTGTTAGGAGAAAGAAAGGAAGGAAACATCTGTTGTAGAAAGGAGGGAGGTCAGATCTGTATGGTAAGGGTCAGATCCAAAGGTTAAAGAACCATGAAAATGTCCATAAACATGACTGACATACATACTGCTAACTGAGAGCTGACAGGCCATAAAATAGGGGTCAAGTTTTGTGTCAACAGTTTGACACATAGTGTCTGTCACAACTACAGTGGTTGTTGCAGGGGGATATATGAATTACAATAAACATACAATCTCTAAAAACTAATAAATGTATATATGCATCTGTCCACATCTCAATGTGCATAATTACATTTATCTTATGGAAACAGAGTTGCAGGCAAGCAGCATTATTCAAGGATGTGTCTTCTGTACTTGCCAAGTCTGGCAATAACTTTTAATGTTTGTTATACTTGTGGGGAGTGGTGTAC
Organism: Botia kubotai; assembly: GCA_036877585.1. Taxonomy (NCBI): domain Eukaryota; kingdom Metazoa; phylum Chordata; class Actinopteri; order Cypriniformes; family Botiidae; genus Botia; species Botia kubotai. Next base: position 9,112 of record JAZGTI010005219.1, on the reverse strand, counting down.
TGTACCCAGATGGCAGCCAGCATTCCAGAAGGGCTGTGGGTTGAAGTTGCTGGAGTCCACACGGTATGGCGAGGGGTAGATGCGCATAAGCTGACGCTGGTTAAAGTGAATAAAAGCCATAGGTTTCTGCTGCATCAGCTGATGAGCTTTAGTCTCACTCATAGATGACACCTGAAAACTGCAGCTGCCTGCAGCAATGCAACCAAGCACACATGCATCAGAAATTAATACAAACTGATGAACACCTGGGGAACAATTGTCCCCCTCTGGGGGGGACAGACTCTTCAGACTCTGTCTGAAGTCCTACGAGAACACCGGTCAAAACTCAGGGTGGCTGAGAGAAAATGGCAAAAAAACAGAGAGCCTACTGACCTATTATACATCATTACTGTCCTTCTTCTCTTCTTCTTACTGGCTCCTTCCCCACCCCATTTGAGCAACAAGGACAGCCAGAAACCTTGGGGTTGTCATTGATGACCATTTTCCAACCACATTGCCAAAACAACACGATCATGTAGATTTGCCTTATACAACATTTGGAAAATCTGTCCTTATCTCACTGAACACGCACACAGCTCCTTGTCCGGCCCTTGTCATTTCTAGGCTGGACTACTGCAATGCTCTTTTGGTCGTCCTTCCAGCAGGGGCATTCAAATCACTACAACTGATTCAGAACGCAGCAGCTCGACTGTTTTTTAAAGAGCCCATGTCACACCTCTCATCATTTCCCTTCACTGGTTACCAGTTGCCACACGCATCAAATTCAAATCTTTAATCCTCACATACAAAATCACCACTGGCTCTGCACCAACTTACCTTGACAAACTCATACACATCTACACCCCTTCCAGATCCCTATGGTCAGCAAATGAACGTCGCCTTGTAATACCCTCTTTTAAACTCTTTTAAAGGCACACAATCACTTGCTCGCAGGTTCATCTTCATCATCCCTCGCTGGTGGAATGATCTTCCAAACTCTGTTTGGTCTGCTGCATCTCTCACTACATTCAAGAAACAGCTAAAAACCTTTTTTATATAAATACCTGACATGAGTATGAATAATTACATATTAAAAAAAAAAAACCTATGCACTAACCCTTTTTTCCTCTCTCCCTACAGGTATAGCCTCTATCAAGCAACAAAATTTGGAATCTTGGTAAAAGTGTAACTGTGCACAGCAGACGTTATTGCCTCATGATTTTTCGCTTCATTGTTTTCCTCACCTTGTAAGTTGCTTTGGATGAAAGCGTCTGCCAAATGCCTAAATGTAAATTATCTAACTGCAGCCAAACACAGAACCAGTGCTATTAAAAGTCCACAAGTGATTCATCTAAACAAATAAAAAATAAATAAAAATAAATAAATCACCTTACAAAGCGACAAAAAAAAGAAATCCTTGTACAGAATTTATACTCAAAATTGGATAAACACAAGTTTCATTTGTTAACAGTCATAGTTTACATTAACCATATTTTTGAACAAACTTCAATGTTTACTGATACATTTTTATAGTCAAAGGTTGTGTAACATTAAGTTGATGCACAATGGACTAACATAAACAATAACTGTATTCGTATTTACTATTATTAACCATTGTTAAAAAATGTATAAATATATTATTCATTCATGTTAGTTCTATGCTAACTAATGCATTAAGTAATACTAACATTTCACCTAAATGTTTTTAAAGCAGCCCACAGTTGAAAATAATCCCCAGTAAAATAGCTACAGTACCCTTTTGTGGACTCAAGAAGAAGAGGGTAAGCTATCGATCAAAGCATTGGAGGGTGGGCTTACATCATATGATATGAATGATTTGGGGAGCCAGCACCTCCGGGTGCATTAGCACTCTCTGATGCAGACGCAGAGATGTTGGCCATGCTTTTCCAGGCTGCCTTAAGTATCAGTTTGGAGTGGAACCCAATGTTCTCCCCATTCCATTCTTCCCAAAGCTAAACGACGAGCTTGAGCAAAAAAATATGAAAAGCACCCTTTACTGCCCCTACGCGATTAATGGGTTTGTCTGTCCTCACCACATTTAATGGTGGGGCAGCAAAGGGGTACTTGAAGGGGCCTCCAGTTGACCACACCATTGTGGTGCATTTGTGCATTTCGGGGAATTTGTGGCCTACTGGATGGGCTAGTTGGGCTTGTAATCAGAAGGCTGCGGGTTCGATTCCAGCACTGGAAGGTAGCAACTGAAGATTTGTGTTGAGTATGCACTTTGTATATTTACCTGGACTGCACAGAGGAGTTCAGAAAATCTGAGCAGTTCTTTGTCTGCGTTGGAGGTCAGCGGAAGGCTGTTTCCAAACAGAGGCTATCCTATTGGATTGTGGATGCCATTCTCTTGGCATACCAATTTTGGGGTGTACCATGTTCCTTGGAGATACATGCACACTCATATAGAGGGAAAGCCTCATCTTGGGTGCTTGCAAAGGGTGTCCCTTTAACAGACATCGGTAGAGCTGCAGAATGGGCCACGACCAATACTATTGTGTAGTGTTGTGCACCCCGAACAACTGATGGGGTGTCAAGCATGCTACAACACCTTTCCCCCCAGAGACAATAACAAGTGTTTTTTTACCCCTGTGAGTTCCTCTTTGGTGAATCCTGGACATTTGTTTTATTTTTACCTACAACCGGAGGGGCTTGACAAATGGATCTACCATTCGTGGTTACCTTATTGGTTAGCTTTTTGACAGATCATCATATGTCATATGTAGCGATTCCCCTTGGTAATCTCATATAAGTATCTTTCCACAGTGTGATTTCTTTCTCTGTAAACCTGTGTTTCCCTGTAAAGGTGTAATTTGATGTGGTACTTTCCCTGAAGTCCATCTATTGTGTTTTCTAATAAGCAGCAGAGTGATTGGTTTCTCAATCCCAAACCCCTAGTTTCACTACATCGACATGTCTCATTCCCTGCAACAGGGAATACAGTTTACATATATAACCACGACATTTTTGAACACCTCAGCGTAAACATATAGGGGCAGTTATAAGCCTAGTCCCAAAATAAAATAAATGCTTGAGCTGTCTTAAGTGAAAACAGCTTGCATTGACATATCTTAAAAATATTATTGTCATTGTTTGTCTTAAGATGCATACCAGTGATGTTTTTCGTAAGGCATGTTTTTAGAAACTACTTAGATGTCCTAATTTAACGAAGTCCTAATCCTGTCTTAATATAATCCCTGTCTGGAAATGTACCTATAATCTTGAAAACAGAAAAAAACAGATCTAAAGAGAAAATGAGACAACTAGGCACTTTAGGAGACAAAATCACAGCCTCTTCCTTCTGATTTGGCATGTTTTAATGTTAACTGATAAGTAATAGAAATTATGAAGACATTTTGCAATAATTTTACTGTTGTGATTAAATTTTACTATGCTCTTGAAATATCAAAGATTAAGTTTGATATTTCACGAGTTTTAAAACAAAATACCGGTTGTCAAGATATATTTTCTTAGGCATAATTAGTAAATCAACGCTTAAAAGTGTCTCTGGTGAACCATCTGTTTATAAGAGGCAATGTAAATAAGTCTTCTAGGATATATTTTGCATTTACTTTGACAGAGCGAGAAGCTTTCCAGTTTAAAAGACATTTTCTTCTCTCACCTTGTGTCTCAAAGTCCGGCATGCCCACAGATTTGGTGTACACCAGATCAGAGAGCGCTCGCGACAACTTCATGGTTTTTTTCCCTCTGTAGATCAGAGCTAAATATATTAATTCTAAAACACATTCATTCTGCTGAACTACATTTAATGTGAGCTGATTCAGTAATTTACCTGCTGTGATATAATGCAGCTCTACATGCTCCACTGGGGCTCTCCTGATCGGTGTCTGTGTCCTCAAAACTGGATGATTTTCTTACCTTACTTGTCTTCTTCTGCAGCAAACAGGCGAAAGGATGTCACATAATGTGTATATATTTTTAAAAGAATAAGTTATACATTGTGCCAATGCATTTTTGTGACCAGCTGACTGTATACTATCCCAATTATTACCTGGCTACTGTAATTCTATTTTGTCATGTATAAGAAGAAAAAGACTGTGGAGTAATATTAGATATATGAATAAACACACCTATAAACAACACTGGTTGCCGGTTAAGCATAATTGTACAAAAAATATTTTACACAGAATGCCCTGATTGACCAGTCACAATCAAGTATTTCAGAAACCCATGTAATAATACACTGTATGCATATCTTTTTATTTGTTGTGTTGGCAAAGCAAAGCATCATTTTTACTCTCTTGCATACTTCTGCTTGCATACTTCTCTTGCATACTTCTGGTATTGCATTTTTACTCTCTTGCATACTTCTGCTTCAAAACTCTGGCACATAACTCATGCCGCACCATTTGTCGTAGACCCAAAAATGAGGGGTCTTGGGTGTATGATGTTTTTTTGGGTGTACAAAAAGGTGGGCAAAACATCCCATAGATTTAACTTTCGGCTTAATTTTGTGATGTTATAACTCCACATCCCTAGATAGGGATTAACTGGCAAAAATAATCACATCATCTAAATCAACAACATGTATGCTCGATCCTATACCTACCAGGTTGCTGAAAGAGATGCTGCCTGAAATTATAGATCCTCTACATAGTATTATTAATACATCATTGGTGTTGCGATATGTCCTAATGATCTGCTTTTGTCAGCCGATTGTGGCTGCATCTCTCTTCTAGTATCACTCGACCTTAGCACAGCCTTTGACACTATTGACCACACCATTCTACTAAATAGGCTTAAAAATTATGTTGGCATAAATAAAACTGCACTGACACGGTTTAAGTCATATTTATCTGACCGATTCCCGCTTGTTGCTGTGAGTGAAAAGGTGTCATACCGATCACAAGTCCAGTATGGAGTACCGCAGGGCTCAGTGCTTGGGACCCTACTTTTCACTCTGTACATGCTACCTCTGGGAACAATTATTATTGGATTTTTCATTGTTATGCTGATGATACTCAGCTATACATTTCTTCTAGGCCAAACGAGACTCATAAATTCACAGAACAGAATGCATAGTCGATATACAAAACTTGGATGACTAGCAATTTTCTGTTATTAAATTTAGATAAAACAAAGGTTTTACTTATTGGACAAAAACCCTCCACACGGAACAACATAGAACACTACCTTACTCTGGATGGATGCTCTATAAAGCCTGCTCCATTAGTCAAGAATCTGGGTGTCATTTTTGATAACAATTTGTCCTTTGAAAGCCACATTTCCAATATTTGTAAAACTGTTTTTTTATCTTAAAAATATATCAAAACTACGACATATGCTCTCGAAGCCAGACACTGAAAAATTAATTCATGCATTCATGAATTAAGACTTGATTATTGCAATGCCCTACCTGGTGGCTGCCCGGCAAGAATAATTCAAAAACTACCAGATGGTTCAGAATGCAGCAGCCAAAGTTCTCATGAGAACAAACAAGTATGATCATATAAGCCCAGTTTTGTCAACACTACACTGGCTGCCTATCAAGCATCACATTAATTTTAAAATCTTGCTGAATACCTACAAGGCCCTGAATGGTTTAGCTCCTCAATACTTAAGCGAGCTCCTATTACAGTCCTTCGCATTCACTGCAATCTGAAAATTCTGGCCAACTGTTAGTACCCAGAATTTTAAAAACAAGTGCAGGTGGTAGATACTTTTCATATTTGGCACCCAAACTTTGGAATAGTCTTCCCAGTGTTGTCCAGGAGGCAGACACATTATGTAAATTTAAATCTAAAATAAAGACCCACCCTCTTTAATCTAGCCTACACATATGCATATGGATTTATCACTTAAATCTCTTAAGGGATTATTAGGCTGCATTAATTAGGTAAACCGGAACCAGAAACACTTCCCACAAAAACAGATGTACTGGCTCCACACTAAATCTGTCTGTCTTTGATTCCCCAAGGTCCTGTAGTCAGCTGGATCCAAGCTCTGAGACCAGATGGTGGGGGACTGAAGTGAATGACCCCTGAGATCATCAGCATTTGATAGCTTTTATCTTATCATCAGCTTTTAGCTTAGTTAGTTTCTATATTTTGTTCCCTGCTTAGTCACAGCAGTGTGATGTGGCTGCAATTAGTTACACTATATAATTGGAACCATCAGTTTTTCATCAATAAATAAGTACAAAACATTATAATCAACACTGTTTGTATCCAAGACAGTTACAAATTAATTATTACCATGGAAACTGTCTAGCCATGCCCTAGCAACCATTTAGAGCACCCTAGCAACCAACCTGAATTAGCTCATCTCAGCACCAATATATCATAGAGACATAGGAGTTTGCGCTTTTGATTCACACACACATCCACCTATTGGTTTTATCCTGTTAACTGTCTAGCTACACCCTAGCAACTATTTACTGTACCCTAGCAACCATGTAATAAAATGAATGAGCCATATCTCAACATTAGAACATTGTGGAGACATATAGGTGAGCTTATTTGACTCAGACTGTCTGGCTTTAGATATTGCCCTGGCAACTTCCTGACCACACCCTAGCAACCTTATAACATCATGAATAAGCCATATTTTAGTATATCTATCGTGCTATGTCATGTTAGCATAATATATGAATACAGTCATGACCAAAAAATATCGGCACCCTTGCAATTCTGACAGAAAATGCAACACTTCTCTCTTGTTCCAATTGCAAATGTTTTGGTATCCACATGCTTATTGTTTTTGTTTGCACTGGAACAACACACAAAAACAGAAAAGAAAAGTCAAATCTGATACAATTTTACACAGGACCCCATAAATGCCCTTGGCACCTTGACAAGGCACCTTGTTAAAATTGTAAGAAATAATTGCTTTTCAAGCATGTGATGCTTCTGTAATTTGTAACATGTGAGCAAGTAACTGTAGCAAGTAACATGTCAGGGCAATATAGTAATCACACTTGCAACCAGTTAAAATGGAAAAATAATTTGACTCAACCTTTGTGTTGTATGTCACACTGCGCATGGAGAAAAGAAAGAAGTTTACAGAGTTGTCTGTGGATTTGAGAGAAAAAAATCTGGGAAAACATGGATAATCTCAAGCCTACAAGTCCATGTCCAGAGATCTTAATGTTCCTGTGTCCACTGTGGGCAATATTATCAAGAGGTTTACAGCCCATGGCACTGTAACTACCTCCCTGGATGTGGATGGAAGAGCAAGATTAATAAAAAATTACAACAAAGGACTGTTTGAATGGTGGATAAAGAACCCAGATTAACTTTCAAAAAAATTCAAGCTGATTTGCAGACACAGGGTACAACAGTGTCAGCTCGCATTCTCCGTGACCATCTGAATGAAAAGGAGCTGTGGTAAGAGACCCAGGAGGACACAAAGACATAAAAAGCAAGACTGGAGTAAGAAAACCCCAATCCTTCTGGGAGAATGTACTGTGGACAGATGGGACAAAAATAGACCTTTTTGGTAAAGGACATCATGGCACTGTTTACAGAAAAAGAAATGAGGCAGTCAAAGAAAAGAATATAGTCCTTAAAGTCAGACACGGTGGAGGTTCAAAGATGTTGTGGGGTTGCTTTGCTGCCTCTGGCACTGGATGCCTTGACTGTGTGAACGGTATCATGAAATCTGATGATTACCAAAGAATTTTGGGGCGCAACATAGTGGCCAGTGTCAGAAAGCTGCGTCTCCACCAGAGGTCATGGGTCTTCCAGCAGGACAAGGACCTGAAACACACTTCAAAAAGCACTCAGAAATGGTTACAAACAAAGTGCTGGAGAGTTCTGAAATGACTCAAAACAGTAGTTGGGAGAAGGCATCCTTTAAATCTGAATGACCTGGAGCAGTTTGCAAAAAAACAGTGGTCCAAAATTCCAGTAGAGAGTTGTAAGAAACTCATTCATGGTTACAGGAAGCGATTGATTTCAGTTTCTTTTTTTACAGTCGTTTTTCAAAGGGGGTGTTACCAAATATTCAGTTAAGGATGGCAACAATTTTGTCCAGGGCATTTTTTGGGTTCTGTGTGAAATTGTATCAGATTAAACAGAATTGCAAGGGTGACGATATTTTTGGCCATGACTGTATATTAGTATCATGCTAGCATCATTCCTCAACATTGTTGAAATATTCTGGCCCAAGTTTTACATTTCTTTAGAAAATGTAGTTTGCATTTGTTATTTCTTTAGTATTAATAATTGATATTACGCAGGTGCTGTATGCATCACGAGAAAGTGTAGCTATGTAAATATACATTTTTGCTGGGAATGTCCAATGAAATAGGAAACAATGTTTTTTAGTGTATCTGTATATAAAGTACCTTGCGTTTGGAGAAGCTGCCAATGAATGATTTGGCCAGGCGCTTGTTTTCCCCAGTATTGGCCTCATCTCCAGTCTTGGCCCCCTCATCCCCTTTTCCCTGAATTCAAAACACATAAGCAGTAGACTATAGGACACAATATCATTTGACACCCATGAGCCGTCACCACCAGAAACTTTGAAACAGAATTATATATACACATTGTATTATATGCATCAGTATGTTCATTCCCTAGGAATAAAACTCATGACCCTATTGTTGTGGTTTTAAAAGTGCAGTATGAAAAACTGTCAATTTGATACTGAAAAACAAAAAGAGGGGGTCAAATGGTATTGAACAAAAAACTATGACTGTTTTTATGTGCAAGAAACCTTAATGAAGTTTACATTTGGACATAAAATAGGGAAAATAAATTGCGTCAAAAATGCACATTATGACCGGATTAACCTTGTCTTGATCAGCACTATGTTTAGTATGTTGGGCAGATCTGCTGTGTAGGGCGTGTGTGTTTGACTATTTTAAACAGACTCTTGAGTAACTCTGCAAATAACCACCCCCTCACACACACTACACACACAACTTACACACACTACACACACAACTCACACACATTTTTCATGGGTTTTTATGTTTTATGGGAATATGTCCTCATAATAGGGCCGGAGCGATATGGCCTAAAAAAAAATCCCCGATTTTTTTCCAAAAATCTGATTTACGATTTAAATCGATTTTTTCCCCCTACTTAAAATCAATCTGCAGATGACAAAGAAATTGTTCAAAACAAGTTTTAACTTTATTTTGTTT